>BPLQ01005020.1:0-302680 GCA_021605075.1 Caerostris darwini
GCACAGTTATTGCTAGGATTAGACAATACCATTTCAGTTGAACTAAATTTATTAGTTCTCATTCAGAACTTTGTATGTTCATAAATCTCAAGCTGCAAGTGAGGCTTTTGGTTAGATTTACAATTAGTCACGTAATATGGTTTTCTACTCTCCCATCGTAAGCATTATCAATTATCAATTATCTTTCATTGGCATGGAAGTAAAACACATTTATTGCTAGGATTAGACAATACCATTTCAGTTGAACTAAATTTATTAGTTCTCATTCAGAACTTTGTATGTTCGTAAATCTCAAGCTGCAAGTGTGGCTTTTGGTCAGATTTGCAATTAGTCACGTAATATGGTTTTCTACTCTCCCATCGTAAGCATTATCAATTATTAGTCGAATTGCTTTCATAAGATATAGATCATAGATTTAAAAGAAGAATTAACATTTCATTCGTAGCTGTACTTCGTTGGTTTCACTTATTTCAATAATCGTAAAAGCCATCTTGGTGACTTAATAGATATTTGAAGAATTTACTCTTTGAAGTAAATGCTTTTTACGTATAATAGAGATTATCAGCTTAAAATTACGAAATTTGAGACAAATAAAATCACAGAAATTTTTTTTTCTTTCTAATGCAGCTGGCAAACACAGACAGCTTGGTCTTAGATGCCTTAAGGCAAGTGCTGCGCAGACGTACTCACTTTGTATTACCCAGGGTGCGTGTGTAACTTGAAAATAAGCCACGGACGCGGAGTAACAATGCCCCCGCAACGCTCTACGATCATATTAGACCGGGACCTACTTTTTAAAGTGGATTCCGAACCACTACAAACAACCATGGCACCGCCGGGACTCGAACCCGAAACCTGTGGTACCGAGCGCCAGAGCGCTAGCCACTCGACCATTCAGGCCCTAAATCACAGAAAATATTTTTTAATTTTTAATATATTTCAATATTTATATTAGTAGTATTTTCCTTGTATGAGTTTTAATATTATCTATAAAACATCAATGTAATAAAAGAAATATTTTAACAATCTTCATAGACTTCGTAAGGTGTTCTTAATATGAATAATAAAACAAACACATATAAAGATTCTTCTAAATATATATATATATATATTCCAGACATTATTTTGCCGCGATAAAAAATATTTTTCAAAAACTCAAAATTGTCGGTAGAATCCAGATAGGAATTCATCATCACTGGTTTGTCTTATTATTAAAATACTGTTATTTTATTTGATGCTTCACTGTAAAAAATACATTTACATTATTTTATTATATTGCATAATTTAGCACATCACATTCTAAAACCCAAAACTCAACACATGCCGGATATAAATATTTGTAATGAAACAGGTTTTAAATTTAAACTTATGAAAAATAAACGAAATGCATGAAATGAACTTAAAGCCCAGTGCATGAATAGCTAGAGCTATAGAGTATAGAAACCGAATACCTGGATGTTGTATACAACAAGAGAAACGCGATTCCAAGTCAAGACTTTAATTAGGCAATTGTTGCTATTAGCCTTACATTAACAACACCTTTCCTGGAAGATTCACGTGCATCACTGCCAAATGTCAAAATTAAAAAAGAATTTCATGCTATCGAACTTAGAGGTTTGGCTTGTCGCTCTGCGGTCATTTTTTGCACACTTTAGGCTAATCGGACCGGGACCTACAATTTAACATGGATTCCGAACCACTAACAAACATCCATACCATTAGGCCGCTTGAACTTAGAGGAGTTGGATAGGTTAATTGAAGAACACCTCGATTTTTGAGCGGAATGATGACGGAAAGGGGTAAACAACAGCAAATTTTAACACCCAAGGGGTACAAATAACTCAAGACAAGTACAGAGAGGCCATTCATCCACAGAGGTCACCCGCAAAGGTCAAGTGCGATTATAATGGTACTGAACTTGATTAACCTGGAGTAGCATTAGCTTGATACACATTGTCTTCAGCAATGAGCCTTCTTTCTTAACTGTTCCCCTTGGAATTAATTATCTTAATAAGCCAGACATAATCTTTAGATATCCAGGATAGGGGTTGGATTCTACGATTACTACCCTATGTCATACAGGTCAAAGATAAACGGCAGCTTTCTTTTGAAAACCGGACGTTTTTAGTAATAATAAGTGTACATTCACACCATAAAGGCATGCTGACAAAATTTTATTATCTGTATTCTTGTCATTTATTATTTGTAGGAATGATGCTTTGTCATTTCGCATCATCCCTGGCTTACTTTACGACAAATTGCAACCCACCACACACGGCATACTTTCGACGGATTGTCTATGTGATTGCCAAAATTTCCCAATCAGCCTTGCCTATCAAATCTCTTCCTCTTAGAGTACATTTATGGACGGGTGAGAAGGTCACTTTCACCATGACATAAAGTAAGCAATTTAACTTGAAATAGGGAGAACATTTTTAGAAGAAATACTACGGAACACTATCTGCTAACTTAAAGAGTCGATGTCACCTCGAGTATCAGATTTCCTACAGATCAGATGTCTTATCCATGCTTTATTGACATGCTTTCTTTCGTACTTTCTTTTGAATAAATCAGCCAAAGTTTCGTGAAATTGTAATAATTTCTTTTTCTGTAATACACATATCGCATGAACCTTTTTTTTTTTAATTTAATGTTTAATAAAAAGTTTTTTTTTAAATTTAATGTTTTTTAAATTTAATTTTTAAATTAGATGTTTTCTTCTTGATGTGTTGATTTTTGTGTCATAATATTTAAATAATTTGATATAAATATGAATTGCATCTTTTTTACTGTAGACATTTTTCTATTAACATTTTCCCTATTTACTATACAAATATATGAAGATACACTGAAGTGACAAAAAGTCATGGGATACCTCTTAATATCGTGTCGGCCCTCCTTTCGCCCGGCGAAGTGCAGCAACTCGACGTGGCATGGACTCAACAAGTCGTTGGAAGTCTTCTGCAGGAATATTGAGCCATGCTGTCTCGATAGACATCCATAATTGTGAAAGCGTTGATGGTGCAGGATTTTGGGCACGAACAGACCTCTCGATGATGTCCCATAAATGCTGGATGGGATTCATGTCGGGCGATCTAGGTGGCCAGATCATTCGTTGGAATTGTCCAGAATGTTCTTCAAACCAATCGCGAACAGTTGTGGCCCGGTGACATGGCGCGATGTTATGCCTGAAATTTCATACTCTCGGCACACTCTTGACACAGTGGATCTGGGAATGTTGAATTCCCTAACGATTTCTGAAATGGCATGACCCATGCGTCTAGCTCCAACTAACATTCCGCGTTCAAAGTCTGTTAATTCCCGTCGTGCGGTCATCATCACGTCAAAACCTCTTCATATGAATAACTTGAACAGAAATGAAAGCTCTGCGCATTTATACCTGTTCTACGCGATGCTACTGCCATCTGAAAATTTGCATATTGCTATCCCATGACTTTTGTCGATTCAGTGTATATTAATTTGTTTATCTTCTTCAATGGCTTCTTCAATGGCAATGGCATGATGGACCAAGACCGTCTGCCTACTGGCAGAATATATATCAACTAGTCTATCATAAAAAATATGTGTACGTTTATTATTATTTCTTATAACTTAAAAACAATAACACTGAGAGATCCAGCTAATTTTTCCCGAATTAATTTTTTTTTTTTATCCGGTTTGTGTACAAAAATGTCGAAATCTATCACTTAGTTAATTTTTAATTTAATAAAAGTTGTTATTTTAATTATCAAAGTTGATCTTTTGAATTTATAATTATGACGAACTTTTGCTTTCATAAAAATTTAAATCATCCCGAAACTCATAATAAAATAAATAATAATCAGCATTAAATAATCATATAATAATCAGATATTAAAATAAATTCTTCAAAAAGTTCAAATTCAAAAGTGAGCTAAATGTAACTTCATAAGTATGAATTTTCATAAAAATAAAATATGTCGTAGAAACATTCTTAAGAACCTGAAATAAAATTTGGAACACAAATCTGAAAATTAATAATTTTTATCAATTTTGCATTCGATAAAATTGGGTAATTTTTGGACAGAAAAAAAAATAAATAAAAGCTGTTATTTTAATATTTGCATGAAATTTTGATTATAATGTTTTGTAGATAGTATGATTAGCCAACAATAAAGGATTTGTAACTTAAATATTTTGTTTAACTCTCATTTATATATTCCTACATAATTAGTTCAAATATTCAAATGTTTTCACGTAACGCAAACATTTCTAACTAATCAATTAGATTGGATTTTTTGTTTTACGAATGGATTTTATTATGCATTAATTATTAAAGCATTTTATTCATTCTTATTTTGTCATAACGACCTTAATTTGAGTGTTGTGAAAACATTGATATGTTACGTGCTGCATTGATAGGGACCTTAATTTATAACAGTTATTAGATTATATTTTAAAAAAGTACCATATTCAGAAATAACGCTCAAATAATATTTATAATAGAAGAATTGAGCTTCAAAAGAAAACTACTAAAATATCTTTTAGACCCGTATTTGAAATTGAAAAAACCCTATAGATGAGGTTCTCAATATATTTTTAAAATAATGTATTATACATACTTTTACATTTATGTGAACTAAATCAGATTTTTATCAAGCAGGGATGTGCACACATCTGAAATAGGCAGACTACATATAATCATTATAACTCCGAGCAGGGCAAAATAAATTCAGTTATCCACTGCACATTAATATAATTTTTATATAAACAATACAATTAACATAAGTTATATATATTAAAGTAATAAATAAAAAATTTGGATGTATAATATTAAATTAATTGCATAAGTGTTTGGTTATTTTTGAAACAACAAAGTTCAAAAAGCTAAAAATTAATTATTCATATGACTTCTACTAATCTATTTTTGAAACATCCGTGTCATAAAATGTTTCTTCACATAGTATATATATGTTGATAAAATTATGCTTGCGTATTTTAATCCATTATTTACCAATAACCATGCTTTGATTTCTTGTTCTTCTTCATTGGTGCAACAGCCCCATGATAGGCCAAGTCCGTCTGCCTACTGGCAGATATCGAGATAGGAGAAGTTTGCTTTTTAAGGGGTAGGGCTCTCGGCCCCAGCCCCACAACTCTCTACAGTCATACTAGACCGGGACCCACGGTTTAAAGTGGATTTCGAACCACTACAAACATCCATGGCACCACCGGGATTCGAACCTGAAACCTGTAGCACTGAGTGGCAAATAACTTTATTGCACTTTTAACTTGAAATATGTTTGTTAGATGAAGAAAAAAAATAATTGAAATAACGTAGATTTTGAGCTAGTATCCATTTTTGCGATTTAATGATAAAATTTTTATTTTCTAGATTGCTATAAATTGTAAAACAATGAATAAAATATTTTTTTGATATATAAGCTGAGCTATTATATATCAAAAATACAATTTATTATATATTACATTACAATTTTATTATATATTGCATTATACATATTATTACTTATCATATGAGACTTTTTAAGTAAAATTGACAAATTATATTTTTCAGATTTTAATATGTTGTTGACAAATTATACTTTTAAATAGCTAAAACAACTACAGTGGGCAGCAGCCCATGCATCTGTGATATAAAGAAACAACAAATTTACTTTTTATTTTTTTCTTCTAATGCAGCTGGCAAATAGACCGTGATCTTTCTCCATAAGGGCTGCACCGATGTTACTCACTTTGCATTACCCAGCTACTTGATGGTGTATAACAATGGCAGCGCTCTAGCCTATTAGGACCGGGATCTGGATTCGAACCACTACCCATATTTGAAAACCGAACGCCAACAGCTATTCGGCCATCAATTTACTTTTTATAAAAGTGCCCGACTTTCTGTTAAGATTTAGTTAACTAAATTGCTGAAAGAAATGCATTTTCTCTGATAAGTCCTCCATAGGGGTGAAAGTCAGTCGATATTTCTATCACAAATCCCCAAAACCTTAATATTCAAGTAGTCCCTTTAGTTTTCAATTTTTTGAAAATTTTCTGGAAGATTTTTTCCATCAACTGGAAAATTTTAATAAAATGCACGATTCAAAACCCCAGTCATGCAGATATTAAAAATGCAACTTCTTAATTAATTTAATTAATATGCTTATTGCATTTACATTTGAAATTTAAAAGCATTCAAAACAGAGATGTGAAGGAATATTTTTAAATAAGATAAACAATCCCATCAGATGCCTTTTGTGTTGCTAACGAAGATATGCATTTTTAAGTCTTAAAAAAAGACTGGAATGCGATGTTTCCGCTGTTCCAACCCTTTAAATTTTGAATATTTTTTCTAATTATACTCGTAAGATGAAAGGACACATTTAAATTTGTTGTTGTTTTGATGTTGCAATACTATTCATGTGATCTAGTAGTATGCTCCAAGAAAGGAAGAAAAATGTAGGCATAAAGAAAATGCTTGGAATGTGAAATTAATGAAATGTTCTTAATTTTTAGGATTTAAACATGCACAAAAGATACATAAAATATGTATATAGCACTAACGTAAACTGAATGTTTCATACGAATTTTGAAAGTATTATTTTTTAAATTATAATCACCCATAAACAATTTATCGGCCTGATGGTCAATTGGCTAGCGCTCTGGTCTTTCAGGTTCGTATGCTGGCGGTGGTGTAGATGTTTGTTAGTGGCTCGGAATTCATGTTAAACTGTAGGTCTCAGTCTAATTAACCCAAAGTGCTCAAAAAATTGCCATAAAGAGACAAACCAAATCCATAAACAATTGTTTTTTCTAAGCAAAATTTCGAATAAATTTTACATTTCTATACGTCAAAAAACACACACTATAACCTTTCAATTCTCATTTTAATAATTTTTTTTTTAAATTTCACTTGGTAGACAGCAACATCCAGACCAAGTCCAAGAACCGCTCATGGAAGGAGGTAGCTTCTGCTGTGATGGAGCACTCATAGGTAGTAGTCCGATTTGGCTCCGTAATACTGAAAAAAGAAGGCAATGCCTTCGGGGAAGACTTTAAGGGAAAACTCGGAAAACTCCCACTACGTCTTCCGACTAACGAGGCAAGATGCAGAACATCAGAAACGCCATAGAAATTCCTCGATTTTTTAAACAGAATCTACAACAAAACCGTCAGCGGAACCTCCTTCCTAATATTCACCAGTGAAGCGCTTTGCCACTGAGCCACGAGTCGGGTTTTTCGTTCGTAAATTATCCAATATTAACCTCCACTGATGATATATCTAATTTATTATAGTATTTAAATATAAGTAAGAATTCGTTAAATTTAAATTTTATTTTATAGGCAATTTATTTCAAAGAGAAAAATAAAAACGGGATATACAGTTTTTAAATTTAAAATAAGAATATGATTGCAATTCTTAAAACTATTATTCGTGTTAAGTTTAATGCAGAGTTTCAAAATAGGTCAAGAATTTTTTTTTTTCAAATATGGTAAGCCTTTTTTAATTTTTTTTATTAAAAAATGAAAGGAGCAAAGAAATATATACGGGAGTAATACGATATTGACAGATATTTTATAGACGTAAGAATTTTAATCCAATAAAATACATTTTAGTTTCCTTCAATAAAATTTTATTTTCGTTAAAAGCATGAAGAAACCTCGAGAATGTATCGAAACTGCGCAAGAATCATTATTTATTTTCGGAGACGTAAACATTATTGCACCTGAAGAAATCGATTTAAATAAAAATGGATGACATTGATTCATCACACAATTCAATAATACATTACGCCGGAAAAATATTTTTAAAAAAGGTTGAATTTGAAATCCTGCCAATTATCAATATTTTTTATTTAATTTTAATTTTCTGAGGAATCGATTCGTTGAGGGAAAAATCGAATGAAAAATATCTCCCATGTTTTATTGATAATATAAGGAAAAAATATTAAACTCAGCGCATTCTTATAAAGTAGATAAATTAACTAATATACTTGAGATATTGTTTAGAACAGGGGTGACCAACCCAATTAATCTTACGGGCTACTTTAGAAATGCATCATAACTCAGCGAAGTTTTGCGAGCCGCATATAAAATTATATATCCCCATATTGGATTTACACCCACTATAGACATTTTTTGGAGTAAAAAATTGAAACGTAATGAGTTATTATTTTGTTTACTATTATTCTTACATGCAAGCATAGATAATATAATAATAATGATATTAAAGCACATTGTAAAGAAATATATGTTTGTTTTTGTTGTTTCTTATCCCACTTGGCTGGCCAAGCCCACGAGCCCATATGGACTCATGATTGAAGGGGAAGGAAGCAGCTTCTGTTGTGATGGAGCACCCGTAGGTAGAAGCCTGACTTTTGCTCCGTGACGCTCTTACAGTCATAGAAGACCGGGACCTACGGCTTAAAGTGGATTCCGAACCACTACAAACATCCATGGCACCGCCGGGATTCGAACCCGAAACCTGTGGCACCGAGCGCCAGAGCGCTAGACACTCGGCCATTCAGGTCCCAAATTTGCCAACGGCACGCAGTGTTCCCAGGTGGTCACCCACCCAAGTACTGACCGCGCCCAATGATGCTTAACTTCGGTGATCTAACAAGAACCGGTATATTCAGCATGGTACGGCCGTTGGCTAGAAATATATAACACTAAAAATGAAACGTAAAAAATATATAAATATAAACGAAATAAAAAATATTTATTTTACTAGTGCGATATTTGTTTCTCCGCTCTTTCACTTAGCTTTTGCAAATCTATCTCAATTTGGGTATTTGCACATTTTAATTGGTGTTGCGGCCATTATGCTGGAGCGTATTTTGTATTAGATCAATTTCATTTTAGAAAAAAAAAAAAAAAGCCGATTCGCAGGTGTAAGTTGAACCAAAAGCGCTATCAACTTCAACTAAGAGTCTGGTTTGTTCTGCTATCAACAATCAACTGCGCGCATCTAGAGATGATCACTGCGTCACGTCACTTAAAGTGAAACAAAGAAGTTATTATATTAGATGTTTCAAGATGCGTAGAATAAGATATAATTATTCTGCGAACTCATAACTGTAAACTCATAAATAAAACAAGCAATATCTGTTATATTTTCGCAAGAATATTATTTTAAAATCAAAGTAATTTTTTTTTCTCATAATTTCGACAGTTAATTCTTGAATATATGGATGCACAAACAAATTATTGTTTTAATACATTGGTTTTCACTACTTTGGCCATTATAAAATAAATATATTTTGTAAAAATGTGATAAATCTCACGGGACGGAAAAATATTCAAGGAGGGCAGCGGGTTGGCCACCCCTGACTTAGAACATGAATCTTCTGTGAGCCTTGCCCATTTGAAGAAATCATGAAATATTTTCCAAGTTTCATTTTTTATTTATTTGTTATAAATTAAATATTAGTTGGAATGCTTTTACTTTTAGAACAATTAACAGAAGCATAAGAAAAATATTTAAAAAATACTACATTACAGTCAATTTCACTGGTTACATGAATTTATTCAGGTAATTATTAGTTCAATCATAAATAATTATTAATTTTCATCATAAATATGCGTAAAGAAATTTGCAAATTTCTCTGCTAAACATTAAGTAAAATATTTATAACCTAGAGGATGCCATTCCTCAGATTCTGTTTATTGTTCTGTTACAAGTTTTGACAAGTAACAAAAAGGGATGGTATTTCAAGAAATAGAGAAATGAAAAGACTAAATAAAAAAATATGCATTCTATATTTTGGTCCGATAGTAGATAGTTTTCCATTAAATATTATGATGAATAAAAAAATAAAACTATATATATACACATATATATATATATATATATATATATATATATATATATAGCTATATAAATATAAATATATATATATATATATATATATATTTATATAGCTATATATATATATATATATAATAGCTGTTCCTTTCACTTTATTCTAAAATAGTAGACAACTTTTTATTTTTACTAAAGTTTCCTTTAACTAGAATGCATTTTATATTTTGGTCTGATAGTAGATAGTTCCTCATTAAATATTATGATGAATATATGTATATATATATATATATATATATATATGTATATATACAGTATATAATTACTGTTCATTACATTTTATTCTAAAATAGCAGACGACATTTTATTTTTACTAAAGTCTCATTTAACTAAAATACATTCTGAAATATAAAGAAGAAAAACAAGGCAATATTTATAAAACTGTACATAAAATTGGAAGAAATATTTAAATAATGTTTTTTAATTTGAATAAAATTCCCAACTATTAAATGTGTAGCCCAAAGGACATTTTTTTGTCTATAATGCAATTATCAGACAGGTGTTTTGAAGTTAATTTGAAGAAGTGATAAAACTCTTAAAATTCGAGGTATATTGTTTACACCTTAAATTAATCCAAAAATGCTTCGCGAGACATTTTCGTTTATGTAAAGCTCATTAATTTTCTCTTAATATTTTGAAATTAGTTATTGCTGTTAATTAAATTTCCTAGTTGGAAAATGTGAAAATCGATAGATTTCCTTTAAGACCTAAATACGACGGTGAAGGGTGGTGAGGTGTCCCTTTAAGTGTCCTAACCAGTTTTAATATTCTGCACTCTGAAGAATTTTATCCATTCATTATTTAATTTTGCATTATATGCTTTTTAAATATATGCATTTTACAAAAGTGCTTACTAATAATTAAGCACTAATTAGCCCATGAAACAATACTTTAGTAGTAATAATACTTTTTGCAAAAAAATTTCCTTAATTGAATTTTTGTGACAAATTTCCTTCAGGAAAAATTCTTAGTTTATTGTTCTTTTGTCATCATATAATCGTAACAATTGTTCGGCATCTACGGAAATTTTCAAATCGAAAATATGAGGAATTTGTGTATAGAGTTTCTATCAAAACTTTTGCCACTCAGCTTTTAAATCTGCTATGACCAAATGATACCTAAACCAATTTTTTGCCGAGTTGTCTTTCTCTCTTTTAATTGCTTAATCTGTTTATTTGTGTGTACCATCCTTTGATACATGGATGTCTTTAGAACTTAGTTCATCCCAAAAATAGGGGAACAATTTCAAAAACAGATGCAGATGTTTATTTAAGGAGAATAGTGCAAGCACGCTTCAACCCTCTAATCGTGCTTTCCTTGAAACGTGTACATACATTCCAAATAATTTATTTGATTAGATCAAATGCAATTAAGACGTTTTAATAATTATAGCTATGGACAAGACGCTTTCATATTTTTTAAAATTTAAAATTTTAATTAAATGTGAAATATTGGAATTTTTTTTTCAAAATGTGTTTTTAAAGGAATATCGAAAACCACTAGAGTTTCAACTTTTATTATTCTTCTTAAAATTAAAAAAAAAAATGTTGAAAATATACCGTGTCCCCTTAACTGTATAAAGTTTGGTAGATGATGGACTGTAAACGTTTATGTTATCTTTATGACACAATATTCTGGGAACATGATAAAGCAATCTTCCAAATGATTCGCATATTTCTGAATTGCCACCATTTTATTCAATGTTTTCCTTTGCCAGTAAAACAATCCCACCTTTAGCCAGTTGAATATGTATGGGACTTGGTAGAATGCCACATTCATGCATTTCAAAATACCGAAGAACTGGCACAACATTTGAACAATGTCAGGCAAAATCTATCGCAGAATCACATTAGGAACTGTATATCATTCCTCATCCGGCCATATACTAGTACATGCATGCATCGCTCCGAGTAGAAGTATTCCCAGTTACTGGTTGTAACGCTCAATAAGGAACTGCTTGATGTTGTTTCTGTCTATGGCATATGGTCTACAGTTTTTATTCAGATTCCTCTTGAGAACTCTGAGTAATTTAGATTTTGCATTAAATCAAGAAATTTAACTTAAAATAATAGAAAACTATACTTAAAGGTGTATATATCTATCTCTCTTTATATAGGTATAGTTATCTATTTGAATTTAATTTCTACAAAAACATAATGTTAGGCGTCTGGTCGTTAAGGGCAATGATAGTTAAAAACAAATCATTCAAAGTGTTTGGTTTATTATATAGCTGCCTGACAGACAAAGTTCAGGACAAGAAGTATTAAGTCAGCGATTAATTTGTAAAAGCAAGAAGTGGTTTTGTGAGGAAATTTGAGAACACAAGGTTAATTGGGGATAGGACAATAATTGAACAACTGAGCGTGTTAATATATATTGCTGAAATGAGCGTCTAAATATTTATATTAGAAAATGTCTTATTCAAATTTATATAATCAGTTGTGTTCACTTTATTTCAATTACATTTGATTTTAATTTGAATGGTCTATGAAAGATTTTGGTTGTAGGATTTCTTATATATTTATATGAATGAATTATTATGTAATCATATTTATTTATTAATATTTTCTAATATTACTCTCACATTTGTTAACATGTAGTTCCTGAATAAAGTGAAAGACTTCACTGTAGCCAGGAGAAACATTTTATAAATTAGAAGTCAATCAGTTCAATATTGAATAAATATATCATTTGAAAATTTCTGTAATTACACAACAAATGCCACAAATGTTTTTAAAATACATTAAAGTTTTATTTGACACAAATAATACTAAATAACTATGACTGTTTAAAATATTTCCATAATTCTACTTGAGCCATCAATTAAAGGATTTGTCTTACTGATGATTTCAGTGACGATTAATGCTGAACAAGCAGATATAGTCAATTTCTTGAACACGAAATGTCTTCAGAAAGCGATGGAGTATAAAATCTATATTTGTATTGCACTTAATCACATCGTTATGAAGTTGAGAAACTTCACTTTCTGACAAAATTTATTTTTCAAGTATCCGTAATAGCTCAACTCAGCAAAATTTTACTTCCAACATATAAGTGGTTAAAAATTTAATACATTTAATTGGAAAATACCAAACACGCTCCATTAAAATGAGCATATAAAAGAAAGTGGTCCTACAAGGATTTCAAAACAATTTAGATATACAATTCACCAAGAATAATATAACTTGATAAAGATGACATTATTTTTATATAAAAATAAAATATATAACAAAATATATTTTTAACCCTTTCCTTTAATCGCATCGTTATAAATTTAAAACAAAACTTCACTTTCTGACAGAATTTTATTTTCAAGTATCCATAATAACTCAACTGAGCAAAATTTTACTTCAGCCAAATAGTTGCTTAAAAATTTAATACAATTAATTGGAAAATACCAAACCGACCATATTTAAATGAGAATATATAGGAAAGTGGTCTTACAAGGATTTCAAAATACTTTAGGTATACAATTCAGCAAGAACTTGTTAAAGATGACATTATTTTTCTGTAATAATAAAATCGAGAATTTTTAAACAAATCCTTGATGGTGTGACGGACAAGATTATACTGTGTTTCCAACAAACTGGCTGACTTATGAAGTACAAATCAAATTTTATAGAAGACATTCTGGTAAGTGATACATTTAGTTTCGATTTTATTTCGGCGTTCGCAAATTTCGTACCTTAATTAAAGTGGTACGCACGCCGCTGAGAAATGAAAATTTAATAAGGTGGTGGATGACATATTGCAATTCGTAATTGGACTTTAATTTTCTGCGTGTCCTGAGAATTACCGAAGAACTCCTTTCATGAATCTCTTAATTTAAATGTGTCTTCAATAGTTGGGAATAATTCGACATCGACGCGAATGCTTCCAAAACTCACCCTTGATCTATGCTTTCGATTTAATTGCTTCCTTCCCACACTAATTAAATGACTTTCTTTCTTCCTCCACCTCAGAAAGCTTTGAAACATTTGCCTTCCTTCTCAGTGGTCTCTTATTTACTTTGTTGAATTCGCCATCGATAAATTTTCAATTGTTTTCAATTACTCTTTTCCAAAATTACAGTAACTGTAGTTTGCAGTTATATAGTTGATGTTAACCGAAAATTTAATCATTGATTGCAGTTTCGGAAACATGATTAAGTAGCAGAAAGAATTGCGAAATTAAACGAGTTCGGAAGAATTCCCCGATTCATTCCGCTCGAATTTTACAAGAATAAATGCACAAAAGAATCCAATACTTATTTAAAAGATTGTATATAAAGTAGCGCATTTCTTACATGGACCGACACAAATTAACATCACTACTTCATTTGTAATCGTACATCTTACATTTAAATTTTATATTTTGATTATGTTGCGCAAGTTAAATTAATAACATATAATTTGGTTCCGTTCCTGCAAAGTTGGATGGAAAAATTATTCGGTTTTCCAAATGACTTCTTGAAAATAAAATTAATTTTATGCATAATTTAATACCTAATTAACCATTTCTTTGCTATATTTTTTTGATTTTTTGGAATTAAATGTACAAATTAGATTTTGTTTAAAAGATCAATATTTTGAAATTTTTGTGTAAGTCTTTAAATCAGAGAAACTTTTATTCGCAGTAAGCAATAAGTAATACTGATTGAATTTGAAACGGTAATAAAGTTGTTAACAGAAAATTTTTGCAAGAGTTTAACGTTCTTTAAAAGTTTACATTGGCATCACAAAATGAATATAAAATACTAGAAACATATTAAATAATATTTCAGGTATAAATAAAATGGCATACCTTAAAAACATTTGGTCAGGGTCGAAATGTTTGATTAATATACTTTTTAATCTAGACGTATTAAAATCTGGTGTGTACTAACAATTCTGTGTCGATAACAATATGACTCCATTTATATACGATTTTTTAAAAAGTAGGTTTTGTCTGCCGCTCTACTGTCCTTTTTTGCACACTTTAGGCTAATTAGACTGGGACCTACAGTTTAACGAGGATTTCGAACCACTAACAAACATCCATTTCACAGCCAGGATTCTAACCTGAAATCTGTGGTATCAATGGTCAAAGCTCTAGCCAACATGCCATTAAGTCGCTTTGAAAAAGTAGGGCATGCATATGTATAAGATAGGAAAACGTTATATTTTCTGAGAACTGCTTTTACAGTTCTCTCAACATAAACAGAGTAAAATTCGATGTAATTTTCAATTTAATAGTTACATTTTATTTCCCTCTTGACAACAGGAACTGTCCATGGTGAACGCTTTATCCAAAATAGCATAATTTGGAATAATATAAAATTCAAAAAATGGGCAAATGCCTGAATTAAATTCACTAAGCCAAAACAACATAAAAATTTCCTTTTTCCATTCCGATGCTTTCGGGAACAGTGAATCAGGAACTCAGTGATCTGTTGATATTTTCATTAAAGAACTAACGCTTCAATGTGGCCACAACGTTCCCTATGGGATTGAAAGCTTTCCATGAGGTCTGAAGAGGAACACATGTGATATGCAGCAGAAAAACTTTCACATAACTATCCTGCCAACACCAAGGATAGAGGCCCTTGCAGTGTGTTATTTTGAAATAAACTTAACTATTTTTATGTGATCTTTAGTGGGGATATCTATGTACAACTGTTAGTTATTTTCTAAGATCATACGATAAAACAATTAATCAACAAGCGTACAAAGATAATTTCTTCAGATATACAGAATTTTGTATAATATCAGAAATTCCACAATATTGAAGCTTTTCTTTGTTAAGAAAGGCATTCCAAACTATCTGATTATTTATAATTAATCTCTTATTAAAGATGTACAATAATTAAATATATTCATTAGTAGAGCTGCAAATCCATAGATCTGTTCAATTATGATATCTTCCTAACAAAATTTAGTAAAAATTAATTAAAATCACTTTATAATCATTAAAAAAATCAAGTTAAATCAACAAAATTTGCTTTAAAACATCATATCGTTCTTTGGTTATGAATTTTAATTCTATTAAAGATACGAGAATATATACGAAATTTAATGATTTTCATCAAACATCTCATGAATTTTAAGCTGATAAATTTGAACATGTTAATATTAAATCTATTACCAATATAGTCTTATACAAGTTATTAAATAATAAAATCTTCTGGGAATTTATTGTCAAGTGGTTAAAATAAATCCAAACTAATTTTAGTTCATAAATGTTACAAAATATAATTAACTTGGTAAACTTTTACACTTATAATTTATAGTCATAGTTTATTATAATTTTTGTAATTTTTTTTGGGAAATGCTTCACACCTTATGGTATTTTTAAAAAGAATAAAATCTTGATGTTTTTATGTATATCAGGAGTATCCAATCTTTTAGCTTCCTTAGACCGTGTTTGAAGGGAAAAAATTCTCGCGGGAGACATTTATAAGAAAAAAAAATAAACTGTCTCAGGCTGCATAAAAATTTTGCTAATTTAAAGATAGTGAATAAGTAAAAAAAAGTTAGTAAAAATGCGCAGTCCAACATATTCACCATAACAGATAAGCACCGATTATATCGAGAAGTTTATCTTTAATTTCTTTTTGGACAGCAATTTTTTTTTAAGTTATTGAGCTGGTCATGAAATTTTAATCAAAGGTATATGAAATATTTAAAAAAATAAAAATAGAAAATTTGGTTTTGTATTTAAGTAAATAAAAAATCATTAATTTCAGTTTTTTTTTTTTTTTTTTACAAAATTTTATATAACTTATCTTTCAAGAAATAAACAACATAAATCCATAAAAATTTCAATTCTTTAAGGAAACATGATTTTAAGTTGAGGCCACTCTTACTCTTTTTATTAATATACTCTTACCCAATTACTCTTTTTACGCAATACTCTTACCCAATTACTCTTTTTACGCAATACTCTTACCCAATTACTCTTTTTACTAATACTCTTATTCAATTACCCTTTTTACTCAATATTCTTACTCTTTTTACTAATACTCGTATTCAATTACTCTTTTTACTCAACTCCTACTCTTTTTACAAATACTCATACTCAGTTACTCTTTTTACTCAATATTTACTCATACTTTTTACTCATTCGAGCAATTTGGTTGGATTAAAATATTGTAATGAAACAAAAATTTGAAAACTACCATTTATTATTTCTTGGCAAAATATAGATTGCTTCTATAAAACTATTAGAATTTTCTTGAATCTCGTATTTTTTTCTTAACTTGCAAAAGTGAATCAAATTGTTTTTGATGTCCCAGTTTACATAACTCCAAATTGTCACAAAAAATAGTTTTTTATGTATGGAATTAATGCCAGCTTCAGATTCAGATAATTTAAAATTATGTAATTAAACAAATTCCTTAAATCTGAGAAAAGATTCCTCAACATTGACATATCTGTCATGAATCGAAATAAGAATATACAACAAATATGCCTAAACACACTATAATAAATCGAATATATTACAAATATGCCATTACAGTGATAGAAATATGTATTACATTGAACCAAATGGCATTTAGGCAATAGAAGAGCTAAATTTTCTTTCATTAAAAGGATTCAAACTGTTAATACAATTATATTTATACAAATTAAGTTTTATCCATATGTTATACTACATTTTTTATACAATATTTGTCTTTTCAATCGAGTGTGTAATAGCAGAACTAAATTACTTAATTCAAATGTTTTCATTAGAAACAGCTTGCAAGTGCAATTTTCACCAAAATAAAGTTTAAATTTGTATGTATTTGTAAAAACATACTTTTTTATATGACAGGTTTACTTGTGTTCTACTTCCATACTCCTCAACTTAATGGTAGAGTTAGAACGCCTTCAATGATATTTCTGCCTTTGTATAAATAACTATGCAAATGTCATACTATCAATTTCAGCAGTAAATCTATTTGTTTCCGATTACAACACTAACCTCCAATCTGTATTGAATACGCATTTTTAATTCCATAATGCTTCTATACCAAATTACAATGAACATTTGCTAAAAATGAAATTCAAATTTAGAAATGCATTAATTCAGCACAAGGTTTGTATTACGAATTGCACCAAAACGTATTTGTTTTGCTGGAGCAGTATGTGGACATTTAGTAAGAATACTAAGTAAATATTCTTTTAAATCCATCATATGACGAATGAAAGATTAAAAATAGAAATGGAAAATTTTTGAAATAATTTTAAAATTGACTATGCTTTAGATTTCTTTTCAAGATGACAGTGGATGTGTGATCTATCACTCCGCCAAAGGAACCTGGAAATTTGATGGATGGAGATTCAAGTAGAGAAATAATTTATCAAGGAATGTGCTACAAACCGAGACAGAACTATTATATAAAGTAAAGTTTGATTCTAATCAGATATACGATCTGGATTGTCTATAGAATAATACTGATAATATAAAAAGATTTTTCTTCTTCAAAAAAAATGGCACTGAAAGTCGATATAAAAATAGGAATCAGAAAGAAATTGAATTATTTTTTCTGAAATCTTTAGTTCAATTTATCTTATCAAGAATAAACCAAATATTCAGTTTATTTTCAGCAGATATATGATTATTTTTTAAGGATTCAATACGTCTTCGAAATAAATAAGAATTTATGCTACCATTTGAATTATCCTGGTTTTCACATTGTAACAGAGGAACTGAAATACTTCTTTCAAGTTTTAATTTTATTTGATTATAATAATTTAACTGGAAAATATAAGACGTTTATAATTGCAGATTCCTACTTAAACACTTTTAAAATGTAAAATTTTCGATTGAATATATCCAAATTTGGAAATAGCATTAAAATAGAAGTTTATGTACCAAAAATACCATCAAGTGTAATGTGCAATGGCTTTTAATTTTTAGATTACATTTGCTTACAGGATAATTCACAACCCCTAAATCGGAGGAGTATGGTAATATAAACAATCACTATAAATAAAAACAAACTTAATATGTTTCTTATTAATATAGAATGAAACATATCCATTCCTTGTATAATACATATCCTACTCTTTTGTATTATAATTTCTTTTAAGGATGGACATTAATAACTGATTTTGGATTGGGTCTTTTATTGCAGGGTTTAATTAAATGGAAGCATTTACACTCATAACTGGATAATTTGGTATAACTGGATAATTTTTGCAGAAAATGTCAAGGTGACCATTTGTTTTAACTTTAATACATGACGCATAACTAAATCTAACTGCGGAAAGCAATCGTTGCAAATCATATCTCATTATAACTGTCCTTCCTAATAAATTCATGTTAAAAAGTTTCGTAATACCTGATTTCAAAAATGGTATCTTAGCCAGCTTGATTTTTATGCACAATGAGGTAGCTCACCATTTTGATACAGGGGCTAAACGTTTACTGTAGCTGAATTTTATGTATAATTGAATTTTTGTCATCACTTTCCTATTGAATAGTCTTCTTGGTCCCTAGATTTTATTTTATGTGATTTTTGGCACTGAATATACCTCAAAAGCAATTTTTATCATGATAAAATATTAATTTGCTAAAACTGATATATTCGGTATATTCCGGCTAGAAACATACTGGAAAATATAAAATTAAGCTGCAACCTAGTTGCAAAAAATGGTAAAGATGAACAAATAATTGAATATGTACTATCATACTTGCTATCTGCGCACGAGGCTTGCTATATTTAATTCTTTTAATAAATAAAAATAAAAATCATGTGATTTTGCTTTGTGTGCATCATATATACTTGGTATTGCGAGAAGTAACACTATTATTTCTATAAATATAGAAAAAAGTTACTTAAGATATTATCTTGTTCAATTTTTGTTGTCATAACATATTTAACAATAAAGTTGCCAAATATTAAACATATTCCTTGACCCATCAAATTGAAGATTATTTTACTGGACACTGTTCTTGAATGTTATTACAGCATTCTTAAATCATATGAATTTATATTTCGACTTCCTAATAAATAAAATATACAACTTTCATTGACAATAATAACTCTATAAAAACTAAAGGACTTTTATGCTCATTATTCGAAATTAATGCTGAGATTTCATTTTTACTTTCATCGAAAAATAGTAGTAATTTTCAGTTTTACTTACCCAGAAAGTATACTTTTAACTTTTGTAACATACAGTCAAAATAGAGCGTAAAATAGAGTCAAAATAGAGTTTAAAATGGTAACAAAACACTTACCTGATTACATGAATAGGAAAAAGTGTGTTAAATTAAGGATAAAGCTTTAATGCTTAGCTTAACTTTGAAATTTAGGTAACGAATTGTCTTTCATGACTTTTTAAGAAAGATACTTTTAATTCCCATCTAAAAAGTCCCTTTAACTACTACGTCTTTGTTTATAAAATCTTGTTAGAGATACTTTTGGTTTCTCATAAACTTAGACTAAAATTTTCAGATGATGTTCATTGTTTTTTTTAAACATATTGTCAACTTATTAAATAGCTAAAAATAATTTTCAAAAAGAAAAATGATCTTGTTTTAAGAGTAAATTGAAGAAAATTATGTTTAACTATCGACATGTTTATGGATAGAATGAGAAACTAATTCCTTACAATTAGTTAATGTTAAGCTATCAGTGTTTGCTTCCTTAGCCATGTGAAAAATTTTATAAAACAGGGTGAATGTTTGCTGAGGATTGCAGTAAGAACCTGTGGTATGTGAATCATCTAAATTGCCTCGTAGTCAAATGACAGTGGGACACAGTCAGTATACTCTACTGAAATTACATTATACGATTAAAAAATGTAATTTTTATCATTTAAAGTTTCATGTTTACAAAATAAAAAGGCATGCAAAATTATTTTAATAAGAAATAACATGCTGATTTTTTCATACTTTTCTTTTTTTTTTTTAGTAGCTTATCATTTTATTTCTCTTTCTGATATCATATTTCTTTTTCTATGTCTACTCCTGGTTTTTTTAGCTCTTTTATTAGCATCCATGTATTCCTGGTTTAAGATTTTATGAACTCAAGTAAGAAATGCTTTTGTTTGAAAGATTCAAGTTCTTCCTACTTCATTTTAACTTTATTTTCCTGGAAAAATGCACCATATTTGATTGTATTTGAAATAATATACTCTGTAGATAGCAATTTATTTAGTTAAAGATACAAAAATAGCATATTGTTAATATTTCAGATGGATTTCCTTCGCATGTTATTTATATGACCTTTGAAGTTTCAAAAATAATTTCAAGTAATTTTATTTTTTAAACCCCCTATTTACTGAAAGAAACCCCTTTTTCATTCCGAAGTACAAGTATGAAATGTGATATATGTGAGCTAGATAAAAAAAAATCTTCAAGTAATCCATTTTATATTGCTTGAAAAATTTACCCTGAAGTCAGTTCATTGAATAACGAAGCTGTCAACATAAATTTTGTTTTGCGATCCATTTATAGATTGTGAAAAGTCTTTTCTCGTCTCAATTATGTAGTGGTTAGAAATAATAGGGAAGTTTAAATACTTCGGAACTGAGTATATGCTTAGGCATATCTTTGTTTTTCGTAAAAATAATCTCATGAATAATCTGAAAATTATAAATGAATAATCTCAAAATAATAAATGATGCTGATTTAAAAATATTTGGAAACATTTTTTAGTTGCATTGTAGCTATGGTTTTCCACGATTATTGTTTCAGTATTTACTTAATAGAATTAATAGCAATGCATACAAGTACTTTAGAATTTCACTTCTTTTATATGATTGAAAGAAAATTTTCACTTGCTTGAAACTTAATCTAAAAAATAATTTATTAAAATAATTTTGTCATTTTACTTTGATATTATGCCACAATTAAGTTTTTAATATTA
Source organism: Caerostris darwini (assembly GCA_021605075.1). Taxonomy (NCBI): domain Eukaryota; kingdom Metazoa; phylum Arthropoda; class Arachnida; order Araneae; family Araneidae; genus Caerostris; species Caerostris darwini. Next base: position 21,672 of record BPLQ01005020.1, read on the forward strand.
TTTTTTTTTGTGTAATATCTCGCGATTGGTATAAGAAAATATCATGTGTCAGCAATACAGAGAAACCTAATTTTATTTTTATCCTCTTTCTGTGTATATATACTCATAATTCTAAACCCCATCCAAAAGAAAATAATTTAAAAATTTCAAGCCCTGTAAAAAAGGTGAAATACTCTGTGAATTTTAGCAAATAATAAGGTATTGATCTTTTGAAAATATCAAATTGAATATATCGATTGAAAATATACATCGAAAATATCAATTGAAAATATCGTATTGAAAATATATATCGAAAATATCAATTGAAAATATCGTAATGAAAATTTCAAATTTAATGGATTTGAATCTTCAAAATATTTTGTCATTTTAGAGCAAATAAAATATTTATCGGAATTTGTATCATAATTTTTTTTTTTTGCTTATACACTTCTACATCATATGACAATAGAACCGTTATGTTCAGTACTCCAAAATCTCTATTGTCTTAAAATGTTTTTTTATTATCCTAATTTACAATTGAAATTAATGATAATGATAAATATTTCAAAACTGTTTCAAACTCAATTCAGAACTATTTAAGGTAAAATATTAAATATTTTTTTGAAAATAAAACAAAGGAAAATCAAAACTACGATTATTTTGAATAAGGACAGATTAAAAATTAATTATAATTTAAGATTATTTATATAGGGAATGAGTTATTTAAAATTTAAATATCTTAATTGTTTCTATAATAATTTTATAGGAACGACTGAGAATAAATGTAATTTGGAAAAGCTAAAGAGCGATTGTTTGCGATTGTGTAAAGAATTGAACGATTTGTTAAAGCGATAATATGAAATTCCTTCACATTGTAAAATGAATCATTTAGTCACATTCTTCAAACCAACGAATATCAGTAGCAACAGTATTAAGATTTTTTAATCTCTATTTAAAATCTAAAAGTTCGTTTTTAACCAACATTTTTAATCGAACATCTTAAAACGCCATGTTAAAGTGAATCATGAAAAATATGTAACAATAGGTGATATGATCATGGTTTATCCATTTACATTACTGAAAATACTCTCAATAATGTGTAGGATTATCTTAAATAGCATTACTGGCCCGGCAATTAATTTCCTTGTTGTAAATAATATTAAATGTTCTTTCTATGGGTAGCATTGACCATTGCTTTCAAAAACATGTTCTGAGCCTTTTCGAATTTCTGCCAAGGGTCGCAGATTTGGCCCTGCCAGAAACATGTCACTTCAGGACAGCAATATGCTCACCCAGGTCATCCCAGATATATTGTATAGTATTCAGGTTAGATAATATGTTCGTTATTATATCTAAACTATAATTTACGCTTTAAATTGTAATTTCTCAATTGATATAAAGGATGGCTTTATCTCTGCAATCTAATGTATCGTCAATATCGCCGGCGTGTTCCCATCTGTTTTCAGTGCACCCAATTAAAGATGTATTTCCCCTTAGAAACTGGTTACTATTTACATATGTGCCCCTTTCCAGGTGTATAGGGGCATCTTAGCTCTAGGCGCAGTTACGTGGTGTGGTGTACTAGTAGTAGTAGTGCGTTTGATCAAAAATGTTTGCTTTATTGCTGATATAAATACTTTGAGAATCACTCTAAAACAAATGGTCACACGTGAAAAGTACAGACTTCTACAACACTAGAAAAAGTATAACGTCGCAAAAATATATGATTTGATACTAAAAATATATATCATGTTTTTATGAAATGGAAATTTTTGCAATTTTTTTAATGCAATTTAAGGATGTGTCTTGTTGTAAGGAAATCGCAACAAAAATACATTTAAGTTTAGCTATATTATGTACATTCTATGAGATTTTAGAGAAATTACCAAACAATTGAAGTTGGAAAAAAGTATAGAATCCATACGATTTATAATTTAGTTAGTGATGCAGGAACCTCTTTTTTTTCATTATTTGTGTTAATCGATGTTTCATAGAACCAGACAGAACTTGGAAGAAGTGTGGGTTAATGTTGTTCCAGAAATTTTTAATTACATTTTTTAGATCAGACTTTCACCCATTCTTGTAAACTTCTCGAGCCAAAATGCCTCAAAGCTTTTTCAATGAATTCAGGTCGAGTGGCAATTCCGAGATGGCCATTGAAGAGATTTTACTTCGTTCGCCTTCATCCAGGATTTTGTAGAGCACGAAATATCTACAGATGTATTGTCTTGTTGAAATGCCCAATCTCCTGATGTAATCAAAGGACCAACCGGCAACAAGTTATCTGCTAACATGTCTTGATATAACACGGAATTCATTTTGTTTTAGACAAAAATAATTTCAGTTGCATTACAGACTGCAAAATGCAGCCTAAACTAAGACACATTCTCTTTGGAATTGGAATTTTGAAAAAAAATTGTTTTTCTTTATGCAGATCATACCAGTAAAACTTAAACCTCTTATTTATTCAATGCCAGTCTCCGACCTCTCGGTCATTAGTGAAGGGCAGCCAAATACAGTAAAGAAAGACAAAAACAATCATTAAAGGCATTGACAGTGACACAAAAAAGGGATACAATTAAGAATAGTAGGGCATATGCTGAGGTGCTCTCCAGTCATGAGTCCGCCATAGTCGCGAAAGGGGCAGATATATGTAGCAACTAATCCTATTCTGTACAGGTGACTACAAAACTTAAACCAATGTGGCCCATCTAAATTAAACTTTTTTTCTTCCAATAACACCATATCATTCCAGATGGTGCCATCCATTAACTGTTTCTGGGTAAAACTTAAATATGAATCAATATGCCACTTAGAAAGTGGTGGGGGTTTTTCAACTTCTTGTACACAACATTAGGATTTCTAAGCAGTAATTCATTATTGTTCGGCTGGTGCAGGGCAACTGTATCTCATCTTTAATTTGCGAAGAAGACAGTTTTTACTTGTTGAAAAGCATTTGTATCTGCTTCTCTTGCCTCCAAGGAATTATCTTTCGTCTTCCTTTTCGTTGGCAGTATTAAGGAGAAAACGGTTAACTACAGCCTTCGATCTCCTTTTTCGTGCAATTTCAGCAACACTGTAACCAGCATCTTCAAAACCTCTAATTTTTTCTTGTACAGTTTCTGATAAATTTAATCCTCTTGGCATGGTATTAAAATGCACAAGAATAAAACACTTCTGTATTCGAAAAACTTGCGTTTGTTTCTAGAATCGGAGAGAAGGGTTTTTTGAGTTTATTTAATCTTTCAGATGATGATATCAGCAGTCGCCTTTATAATTTTTTCCAAGCTGCGTTTCACCAATTTTTGATAAATTTTACATAATTACAAAAAATATCAGGGACTTTTTGCATATGCATTTTAGTTTATTATTCGGTAGCATTAATTTTAAGTCGTGAAAATTTTGCATGATTTGAAATATCATGCAATAAATCATCATATTTGGAGATTTTTCACCCGTCGTTATACGTTTTTCCGCGGCTGTATTGATTTCGAATTCTGTTCAATATTTCTTTGGGCTGTATTTAAAAGCTTCCTTCTGCAGCAGAAGATAAATGGCTCACACAATACAGGTTGCCTAGAATACACACTTTTCTTATACAACTTTCTGATTACTATAGTGACTAATACTGTCCCTTTTACATTAGAAACAAGCGTTTGGCGGATCTCAGAAGAAAAGGAGACACTTAGCTGTTAAGGCGCTCACAAAGTCACAAAGTATTGGTAAGAAGGTAACTCTCAACCTGTCTTATCTTTACTGTTGGGAAGTTGAAAAAGTATTTGGAACTAGTGATACAATAAACTCGCAATAGAATTATAGACATTTAATCATCTTGCAACATCTGCCTGCCATTGACATTCTTCCAATCGATCTAGAGCTCAAAAATGTAAATTTGCAGCAAAAAGTCTTTTGAAGTCATTTGAAGACTTTACTTTCTTTTAATCGTGTAATACTACTTCATTCATAAACTAAAATTAAATCCAGAACAGTTGATTTAGGCTAGTTCATATTTAAACAAAACGACATCATTGATACAGAAACTCCTCGAGATCAGTGAAAAGCAATCAACAATAAATAGTTTTATTTATCATTATTATTTTTTTTATTCAATCTATTACTTATTATAAATTATTATTCAATTTATAATTTATTCATCTCTTTTAAAGACGTTATAATATAATAACTATACAGAATACATTCAAGTTTAAAAAATTTCTTAATATATTTTTATGAGAAAATTAAAGACAAATAGGAAAATTTACATAAAAGCAAAGAAACAAATGAGAAAATTTTAAAAAGGTTATTAAATTAAGCAAAACATGCGAACATGTAAAAACTTTCTTAAGCATGAAAAATTTCATCATATATGTGCGTATCACAGAATGAGTACAGAATTGTATTTATTTAAACTAGCAGTGAATAGTGAAAGAAGGGAGGAAGGGTATTTATCATCCGCAAGAATCTAATTCAACTGTAGAGCAAGACATAGGTAGTTGAAACGGACTATAGACGTTATCCGGTTGAACTAGATAACTGGAAATCTAGCAGAAACGAACTGGAAGAATGTCGAATTCTTAGAAGTATAACAGATAATTCGAAATCTCTGATAGCATTCGTTCAAAGGCTATGAATGGTGTTTGAACAGTAGGAACAGCTGTACGCCATTGTAGAGAAGATGTTCTACGATAAACTACCCCAGCTGAGATCGTGAAATCACAAATTATGTTTAAATGACGGCCGTACTGAATTTTATTTTTACTAGACGATTTCACAGAAATGGACAGTTACCTGAGAACTAGTACTCATGCTTATCAATCAGGAACTATGTGTTCGATGGTGTAGAAAACATAATGATTAAAAATCTGAGCACTAGGACAAAGGGCTCTTTGCAGATTAGAGGAGATTTAATATAAACAACTATTCAGACTCCAACTCAACTCACAGTCCCATCTACAATGTGTCACCATAAGCTTATGGTGGAATTTTTATCTAGCATAATTTTCGACAGACGTGTAAGCTTTAGCTTTGAGACAAAGGTAAATCAGTCAACACTGACTTTGTTTTTACGGATGAAAATCCTACATCGTACTATTGCTGAGGCAAAGCTGTTAGAAAGCAAATATTTGATATATGGCGAGTGGATTAACCCATGCGTTCGCGATACTTAAATTTCAGCGAACACTTGAGAGATATGTCTAGGGAAATATTTGGATGCTTGTCAGTAGAAATCTTTATCAGTAGAAACCTTTGACAGAGGAACAGATACTGCAAGGTCCCTAAGATCCCTACTACCATACTGAGGATCGGTTACTTTTGCGTCGCACTTTTGCACAACCAAAAATTTTGTCCCTCAATTTACAGATTACCATTTCTTTTAATAAATGTTGTCCTCCTTTGAAGCACTTATTTTATCAATATTATTCATTCTAAGCAAATTTATATGTCTAAAGTATATTTCGATATGATTTCTAAATATATGTGAAACGTTTCGTACTAAAACCTGTTTCATGCCTTATTTTAGCGCATCCTGAACAACTTTCCTAATTCAAGTAAACATTTTTACGAAGTATGGTACAAAATTTAATTATTGATTGGAAAAAGGAATTATGATTACACGAAAATAAATTCAACGGTTGAATTTTGTTTCTAGGCCTAATTATTTCCTTTTTACACAACAATCCAACTTATGGCTCTACATTTTAAAAGCTAACAACATTAGAGTAAAGTAAAATAAATTTCCATATTCCAACTTATAGCCCATCAATTTATAGCTCCCAACTTATAGCCCATTATCAACATTTTAAAAACAAACAGCATTAGTTTGGTTTGGTTTGTCGCTCTACGATTATCTTGTGCACACGAGGGCTAAACAGACCGGGACCTACAGTTTAAAGTGGATCCCGAACCACTAACATACATCCATGCCACTGCCAGAATCTACAAACAACATTAGAGTGAAGCAAAATAAATGTCCATATTTCAACTTATAGCTCTACATTTTAAAAACAACAACATTAGGGTGAAAAAAAATACATTTCCATATTTTGAGTGCACCTTATTAAGCATTATTTCCTTCACTTTTTAATATTTTAAAAACAGTAAATACATTTTGTGAATATACATGAAATATTAAAGAAGTGACCTTAGTCTCAAAATGCCTTTAATAATATATATGCAATACCTAAAACGAGAAAGATCTATATTTAAATATTGGGTATTAGTTTCCTTGCAAAGTGTACTGCAAGCTTTTCAATAAATATATTTTATTTACAATAACTTTAAAACCATCTCATTGTTTTAGATAAACCTTATTCTTCGAAGCAATCGTATTACTTATCCCAAAAAGATGAAGAACGCGAATCCGTATTATACGGGATCGTATTATAAGGATCTTATTTTGTTGAGAAATAGATACTGCTGAAAAATTTACATGCAAGGCATTCTTGGAGAGAAAAAAATTGAATTCCGGAAGTCCCTGAAAAACATTTCTTGACAGTTTAAATCCATTGGTCTTCGAGACATCCAATCTACTTTAGAATGCCGTTGGGAAGCCTTTGATAAAAGTGACAAAACGAAGTAAAAAGGGCAATGGACAAAATGAATAAGTCTGCAAGAAACTTTTTTCAAAGGTCAATTGAATATTTTTGTGTTCTTTTCAGCCTGTCGAACCATCAGTCCTCTTATCGGCCACAGAACGGAACGGTAGTCACGAACTCAGTTTGAGGTTTCGAGATGTCGTATTAACATAAAGCTGATGGACACAAGATTCGACCCCCTGATTCAATCAATTTTCTCTTTGTTTTTCTTTACCTTTTCATTTTTTTTCTTTTTACTTGATGGATTCTTTTTTTTTTTTTTTTAATTTCTGGGAAAACATAGTTTATGTATTGACATGCTCGCTCATGGGAAACAGAATTGTTTTTCACATCGCATGTGTATTTAAACGAAAGATATAGATAAATGTATAGCGTATACGAAAGGTAATGGGATAATATGAAATCGAGATAACGAGATAATATGTAACGTATAACGAGATAAGCGTATACGAAAAACATAAACGTATACGAAAAATATAAACGTATACAAAACGTGAGATAAAAGTATATGAAAAATATAAACGTATACAAAATGTGAGATAAACGTATATGAAAAATATAAACGTATAAAAAAATTTAAATATATACGAAACGTGAGATAAACGTATGCGAAAAAAATTGGTTTCATGGGGAAAAAGCAAACTGTGATAAAATTAACCAGACTTTTGTAATAATAATACCATATTAAAATTCAAAACATAATTTTCTCTAACACATTCCATAGGTGAATAAAAACGCATGTCATTCATTCAAATCCAATCAATCTACCATTTTTCTAAAAAAAAATAATCTAAAACAAAAAAAAGTACCTAGAAAAAATTATTCAATATTATTTTGCCTTTCAATCCAGCATACAAATGACTAAATATTAGAAGCCAATGAATGGGTAGTTAGAGTTCCGAATCATTACAGATTATCATTTGGAAAGAGTATATAAGAGTAGAAATTCCAAATCTAGAATATTACGTCCATTCAAATTTAATTCCGTCTATTCACTTTGACTGTACCGATGCATATGAGTTTATGTACAGTATGAGTATATGTTATTAAGTATTTTGGAAAGGAGTTTAATGAATGGTGATAGTGAAAGTTGGTTGAATGGTGAAAGGTGACAGTGGAAGGTTGGTTGAATGATGAATAGTGATAGTGAAAGTTTGGTTGAATGGTGAATGGGGATAGTGAAAGGTTGGTTGAAATAACAAAACGGAGCATGAAAAAAACAACAGTCGGCCTAAAAAGGCATTAAAACATGCCATTATCAACGATCCAATGCATGATAATTAATAGCTGCAATCACCTCTGAATAAAACATTTAAAAAGTAACTCATTTTAATACAGCCATAAATTTCCGTGAAAAAAAAATTTTCCAAGGAAGGTGCCAATGAAAGCCATCTTTCATCTAAATTTTAATATTAGCATTATTTAATGAAGCACTTGATAAATCAAAATCCATAATGGCCTTCATAGGAAGCCCAACAATAGTTAAAATATGTTAACTAATAAGAAGCTTAATAGACATCTTGCACAAATACTCTATAAATACCAAATCACTATGAAGTAGAACATATGCCTAAGCGAATACAACAGAATCTGCTAGACATATCATTTTCAAAGCTAACCATTTTTCTAAAAAAAAATATAAGCATTGAATTTGTCCTTCTAATTCTAATAATGAACAATTTGCCAGAAAGACCATGGTCACAGACATTGATTAGTATATAACATAGGTCCGGACTAGCGAAATATTTCATTAATTATAATCTTTAAAATTAGAGCAGAAAGAATTTTACTGAAAAATCAATTTTCACGAATTTAACACAAATATAAGAAAGTTTGGTGAAGGAAATTCAAATAAGAGTAGATTTTGTGCTGCGTCAAACACTCATGTTTTTGTTATTATGAAAAATAAAATTTTAATTTCAAAAAATTAAAATTATTTTTGTTGTAACTAAAACTCTTCAGAAATTACCTTTCACCCCTATTATATTGTTGCGTTTGAATCTGTCTAGCTTGGAAGCTTGGCTGGATTTGAATACACTCGAATATTTCAATAATATCACAGAAGAATTTGTAAACAATAAGTAATTGTATAAAAGCATTGAAAGGAATTAAAGCGCTGATTTTGTTCTCCCACAAGACAATGATCTGAAACGTGAGGAAGAATAAAAGACTATATCTCTTACTAAAAATAGTTACTAAAAATGGAGTTTGAAGGTACCAAAAGTACCTTCAAACTCCATCCCAATTTAAGCCTAATTCTAAATAACAAAAAGGTAGATTGAAAAGTTTCAATAAAAACTGTGCAAAATATCACGATTAAAAAACTGTTGAAATCTATGCACATTAATAACTTTTTGATTTGGCCAAAATGCTATTCAATTCAACGTCTTTGAGTATGAAAATAACTATTAGGGTACAAAAAATATAAAAACGGTTGCTCTTATATAAATTTTTAAATCTTATTTTCTGATACAAGTGCAGTAGTAGGTGGAAGTAAGTAGAGGGTAAAAGAATATTTTATGGGGTGTGAATTTGCCATTTTGTGAATTTTAGATATTTTACATAATTGAATTTCAATTTAGTAAATTCAATTTTTATTTACGCTGCTGGTCGTACAAAATGCATCTTTATGAACAATGAAAAATCTCAAAGTCATATTTATGGCGCAAATGACATAAATCATTTTCATATGCTACATTAAATAAATCGCAATTTCAAGTAATTGAATAAGTTTTATCCTTTACTTCTATTTTAAATTATTCATTTTTCACAGCTAAAAACAATTTATTTCAGCTTAATTTTGTGACTGAAAATTTTTGAGTTTGGCGGTTTTTCTTTTGAAAGGGCGTTTATTCGAATTGAGTATAATGCATTTTTATTTAGTACTGTGTTTAGGAAAATGCTTAAATATATAGACCTCCCTTGACACCACAAATACGAAAATACAACGGTAAAGATAATATCTTTTATCCGTTTGATTTTTTAATGAATCCTCTACGAAATCAAAACAAATTCCACAATTTTTACTTCTGAAAATGCCACAAGGAGAAATGATTAAAATGTAAAACTAAAAATAAAGTAAGAAAATGTAGCAGATTTTTCGTAGAAAGTCTCTAGTCCAAAATATAATTAAAAAATTCGAAGATACATGATTGAAAATAACAAATGAAATTGTGAGTTTGAGGGGAAAAAAAATTTACGAGTTATTAAATTTAATCAAAATATGAAAGTTTCTTTCGTTTCACAACATCACGGTTTCTATGAAATCGCTGATTAAAAATTTTCCATTATTTTCCCCAAACGTGATTTCATTTTCTGTTTTTGTTTAAATCACGTTTATTCTTATGTTCTGAAGAATTGTGGACAAATGTAACAAGAATTTCGAGAGCGAACGTTGTTGAATTTTCTCACCATGAGAACCAACAGTAAAAAATAAAAAAAATCGAAAGAATATCATTTTAACACTTTTAAAGAAAAATAATCACAATAATAAGAGTAATAAAGGGATTACAAAAATTGTAATTAATGATGTAAACTGTGTATCAAATGCATCTTTCACTTTTACCTAAATTTGTTGAATATTAATGAAATTTAATGTAGATTCACTAGAAATATTGAGAAAACCAAAACCTGGAAATTTTAGCGACGAAGTTACTTATAACTGTACACTCAAAGTATAAACATTTCGCATTCGATGAAAAACATTTTCTGTCATAAAATTTTCTAGGTTTTCGTTTATCATTTTCACAGTAACAAAATCCTTTTGTTTACAACCACTCCCGACGGCGTAGTGGTAAGCAAACAGATTTTGTTTGTTTGCCATTTTTTTCACACGTTGGGATAACACTTTTTCACACTTTGATCTAGGGACCAGCAGTTTAACGTGGATTCCGAACAACAAACAAACATCCATGCCCCAGCCAGAATTCGAACATGAGCTTGTGGTACCAAGGATAAGAGCCCTAGGCAATTGGCCATCAGGCCGCCGGTTTTGATAAAAGACAGGCAATAGGGGTTGCGCCACTATATTGACGTGATATATATATATTGTTCGTGTAGTATTAAACAACAAAACTAAAAACCAATAAGCATATACAAACATCGAAAGGTAAACAGCAAAAATTACAGTTGCTAGTTAAAAAAGTAGAAAAGTAAATATTCATTAATGCAAAGACTGAATAAGAAACAAGTTGTCCACATAATCTGCAAAAAATTACATAAGAAATAATTACATATTTTTACGAAATTTAAAAATTGTTATTACTTTTACAAGTCTTTACATTTTAATTAACATCTTATTCCTCATTATTTTTTAAAACTTTCTTATAACTTTGAACATGAAACCTCAAAGATTTCATTTCAATTACGACTGATATTATAAAACTATTTTTGTAGCCAATGACAGCATAAGAAAGAAATAAGCTTATTGTTTACAAATAAGCTCTCATCATTATAAATAAATACAGTGAAAGTGCGAGTTAAACATTTTAATGTAAATAAAATAAATTAAAGCAATATATTAGAGTATTCATTAGTACATAATCATTATTCAAGTTTCAACAAAATATATAGAGGCAGAAAATTCAATTAAAAAAAACACAGCTATTTGAATAGTTTTAAATAACTGTGTTCCATTTAAACAAGCAATTAATTTTTTACCAACAGTCTGCGTTTGATCAACAGGAAAAAATAGTTTTGAAAGATCAGGAATTATTTTTCCAAACTTTCTAAATATCGAAAGTGGTAACTGCTGTATCCAGATTGTTAAAGGAACCAAATCTAGAAAACAATTTTAAAAAATTGGAAAGGTAATAATGAAAATTTAAAGTAGGCAAATTTGAAAATAGTTTCAAATGTGAAATAGCAGCTAACCTCAACTCTCCATCCTAAGTGTGCTCAAAGAACTTAAATAGCATTAATTTTTTTTATACTCGGATGAAAAAAAAAATCTTAATTGTGCATTCTGGTTACGAGATATACTCAGGTTAATACTGATAAACAATTCTTCATTGGAGAAATAAGTCACTGCAAAATCATGATATATTGTGTAATGAACCACTGACAAAAAATACTCCACAGCCACAAACTTACATTTGTTCTATTCCTTAGAGAAATTCGTTAAAACTTGGAAAATGAAACATCTGGTATTTAAAGTCTTCCATTTTAATAGCCGTGAATGTCAGAAATGTTAATTCTTAAAAATAAAAATCATATACAAATACATAAATAAAATAAATTAATTACGGAAATAAAATAAAAATTGTGCCAATGTAATTTTCAATTATATTTATACAGTTTCTAATTCTTTTATACTACAAGATACTCAATATAATATACACCTGAAAATACTTTTTATTTATTATAAGCTGCCGGAATAATAAAGAATAACAAAATCAACAACAAAACTTTTGAAAATTTTTACGCCACTACAAAATTCCTGCTAGGTGAGCATAAAGCCTAATGAGCTTTTTCAAAGCAAAATGTTTGGGAGAGAAAATTTCTCTCACTTAACAATATTTGTGTTAAATTCTGTTACTAAAATCAGTTTTGCTTTCTCGGCAAGCAATAGTGAAAATGTTGAGGAGAAAAAAATCTAAAAATGAACGTATGAGGAGAATGCCACACATCTAGCGAGAGGCAAATTTCGAGGAGTAGAAAGCCCTGGAGCTTTGCTAAGAGAGATTTCTCTAGCTTCTTAGCGAGTGTTCGCCCACAAAGAAAGCTGACGAACCTAGAGAGTATTTGTGAAACAAGTTACTTGCATGTTTAATTAGATAGTGTTTTTTATCGCTGTTTAATCCTAGTGTTTTTGTTAAGGTGTATAATTCATTGTAAAGTTTTGGAATAAATATTTATTTTCAGAGAGAACGTGTGTAAGCAAGAGAGCCAGTGTTACGCGAACCATTTCTCTCTAAAGAATGAATTCCCTTAACAAACAATGATATATTTTAATTTAAAGGATTCAACTGAATGTTTTTGATATCTGCATGTTATGGTCTCTCCGTTTGACGGTTATCATTAAATAAATTGACTGAATACATTCTCAAATCAAATATTCTGCTTCAAAGCCGTAGAACTACATCAAGAGAAAAATATAAATGCTATGATGTTGTTTTATTTTTAAATAACCTTTGCCTTAGCGTTTTATTATGTGTGAACAAGTATATCTCAAATCTACAGAGAATAGAAGGTAACAGAAATATTCGTGTCACTTAGGAATTATAATCTAGAATTCTAAGAGTTGTAAAGCCTTTCTTTATGAATCAGAAAGATATAACATTCTAAAAGGTTCTCTGTCAAGATTAAATGATTGGAATATCAAGATTTGTATCTAAATTATTAACTAAATCCATTTTAGTAGCTAAGTTGCCATGAATTTTAATAAATTCTAGTGATCTTTGCACCTTAAGCATCTGAACAATGTTGAAATTTTTATAATTCTAGTGAGACAAAGACGAATCAATTCCTTATGAAGTCATTCAAATTGGCAACCTTACTTCTTTGGCCTCTGGATAATTGTAATAGCATGACGAGGTATTCCTGTATAGAAAAGAGTTTGCAATATAAAGATCCCAGATTATTGATAGCATAGGAAAATGGATACGTTAGTTCATGTATAATAAAACATATGAATACAAAAATTATATAAGTTTTCATGCAGTTTATACATAATATTTTGTTTTAGTGACAATATTTTCTGCTTACAGTTTGCTAATTAAAATAATCCAATTTCCCTGTAAATTGTATTTTATACAATATAGCTTTATTAAAGTTTACTCATTTATGCATAGTGTAATGTCTCAGCCCATACTAGACATATATTGGCTTCAAGATGACGGCAACTTTCAGGTTCATGGGAACACTTTAAATTTTATTTAAAACATCACTCGCAAACGCAGAACTCGCTCCCTTCTTCACCAAAAAAACTCCTTTTAAGACAACCTATCAAAAGGGGGTTCAGATTCCCTTACTTCTCATAGGAGTAGACATTTCTCAACTCGTGGTCTGTCACCAATCACGATGGAACAATTCATAGTATATCATATTCAATCTGTAGTTGTTTCGACAAGTGAAGGTCGCACATACATTCGCTACTTTAAAATGATAACGAATATCTGCTATCAGATTTGAGTAATAGGGTGGTCTCATAGCATACTTACAGGTGGTTTATTATATATTTATCAAATAGCATACATTCATTGCTCCTCGGAATGAAATGCCAAAATTCTTCTCGTGCGAGAAAAATTCTACAATAGTAATAGCATAACCTAGGAAACTGAAAAGGTTTTAATACAAAAGTGGTTTTCCAATTTTATTTTAAGCAGCACATTAATTGATATTCATTTAATTATTCTATTTATATCCTGAAAACTTACAAAACAGCATGTCAAGCAATACAAATATTTAAAAAAAAAATTTTTTTTTATTGACTTGACTTGACTAGTTGCTTTGAGATTTATGCTCGCTGATGCTGCTTTATCTCCATATATCCAAATAAAAATTTTATTAATTTTTTTAAAAAGAGTAATATTTAAAGGGTAATATTTAATTTCCTCAAGACTATTTTTTTATATTTTAGCATTTATATATGAGATTAAACTGATTTCTCGCGTTATGAAAGTTACATTTGATGTGAGTTTGATGTTTCATCCTGGGTTGTGGTCAAAAATGGTTGAAATTGCTGATGTTAAGAACTAAGCTCGCCAAGCGAATCTAATAGCAAAACTTGGAAAAGGCCATCGATAAATACCAAGGTGCCATAAAAAATCAACATATCAGTGCCGACCGACGAGTAGCGTCAGAATTTTGAAAAAGTCAGATAGCGCTAAACGACCCAGGAAACTCTGGAGTCTACACGTTCAAATTTTTATTTTATTCATTTTTATCCTTAGTTCTCAATACTTTTATTTTTACATAAAAATCGATAAAAATAAATCAAGAGACGAATGGGAAACTCGGGCAATGTACCGTGAGAAAGTAGGACATTAAAATGGAATTTATCGAATTTGACTTTTCTTCCCCCACCCTCCCCCTCTTTTTGGATATTTCAGAGTAACCAGAGGCAATCATCGAGATGCAACGCGTCATAAAAATGATAAACTTTTAATAAAAACGAGGGAATTTGGCAGTAGCATCAAAATGAACTTGGTTTTTCAGCTCTTCACAAGTTTCTCTTTCTTCGGAAATCTTTGAATGGGAACCCAACAGAATTCAAGCAATAATTCAAAATCTAAAATCTAATGTTTGATATTTACGATATAGAATTTTTGATGATCGTTATGGGATTCGCAGGCTTCGGGAGGAATTTTTTATTACGTTGAACAAAGATTTAAAATATTTTTATTATTATTATTTCCCTTTTTTTAACCTTTGATTGAAACAAAGTTTCAAGTTTAAATGTGAAATGCTAAAATATATATATATATATATTCTATTGCCTAACAGGTTGAAAAATTTCAGACATATATATTTATTTGTTCGCTCTATTGATTAAACAAATACTGAAAAGTGTTGGGAAATATATTTTTTAATAAATTAAAAATGAAAGCATTGTAATATTTCAGCAGAATATTATACGCTTCTACTAAACTATTATTATTTTAGGTATGGAAATTCTTAATTTCATTGCAAAAAAAATTTATAAACAAAAATTTGAAACTCACTTGCGGTTCAAGAAACTCTTTTACTTCAGTTACCAGGTCCATATATTTGATGGACATAAATACATATATCAAACTGGAAATGATTCCTTATATCACTGTAAGATATTAGCATCTGATGTATCACCGAGCATACTGTACCACTATGTACCACATTTTCAGACCCACAATTCCATGACAAAAAATTGTTTGGGCTCAATCTACCAACCTTTAAAATTTGGCATTTGGCCACATATTTTTCTAGCACTTTATGTGTACTGATTCTTGGGGTGGCATAGAATCAATTATTTCTGATGTTCTTCTGTAGTAGATTCGGCAATAAAAGTCTCAATTTAATGCTGCAAATCGCCCTTTCAGAGTATCTCAGATTTGCTCTATTGGAAAGGTCTTATCATGTAAATGGCATGAGAGGACAATTTAAATTTGAAGTCTTTATTGAAAAATTCACTGCTGAGTTTGTTTTTTTTTAATTTTGTTTTGAACCACTAGCTATAAAATATTTCCAACGAATGACATGATGAAATGATTAGATAATCAACAGGTTTCTCTCCAGATTATTACAACTGGTATTATATCCTTGTATCACTCGAAAAAATGTATAATTGGATTGTTGGCTTATGAACATAAAAGTGGTGAAATATGGAAAGAAAACAAGACTTATCTCTTAAGATGATTTTTTTTCACCTGACACAAATCAGCTTGATTGAATTTGATACCAATTCAGACGCAGCTGACTATGTAAAGGGATGAATGATAAACGTCTTAATATATTTGCATCAAAACTTGATTTTAAGCATTTATCTTCGAAATGTATCTTTTGGTATTACAGAATTTATAGAGCTGTCGGCGAGAGATATAGATTGCATAATTATGCATAATTATTCTCCTAATTGCTCAATCTCGTATAATATTTAATTGACTGGAGAATCTTAAAAGCCTCTACTATACAATAAGCACACCAGTCTCTCTTGATCCATTATTGCCATAGATCAATTAACACATTACTCTGAAAAATATTACAAATGATTTCTCCTGTACTACGAATTTCACTTTTCTGGCGTCTATGACATAATATATCACTAGTTTCGGGAACTCGATTACACTAAGAAGAGTTTGCTTGTCATACGTCTACATATGTTCCCGCCTTATTTTACCCAATGCGTTTTCGCAATCATTTCTCCTTACGTTGTACTTCTTTTTATTTTTTAGATTAATTCTATCTATTTACTTGTTTTTTTCACGAACCATTTTCTTCAACTCTGCTTATTAATTATTTTTATTTGTTTTTATATGTTTATATATTAAATATAATGAAAGAACAAAAACCTTCCTCGATTTGTTTAGATTACTTCAAAACTTTATGTGTCTCTTTCTTTTAATTCTTTATATATATGTATATCTGGGCAAGTCACCTATTAGTCTTTACCTGCTTTGTTTTACAATGTATTTTCTCATAACTTTAAAGGACTCCAACTCAAGATAGGAGCTAGCGGCTGCTTCGCACCAACACAAAACGTCGTCTTACGTCTACATATACATCATATGTCTAAGAGTCATGTTTGTTTAAAGTATGTCACTACGACGTAATAGTATATGGTTCGAATTGCCTGTGAGTAGAAGCACCGATGATTTATCTGCTTACTCTTGTTACATCCAAGCTGTATTAGCCCATTTCCGTCATTTGGCCTTGATATGCTGATCATTTACATAACACTTTAAGCTATATTAACATACCGAGTTTTATAGATGTGACTCAATTCGAATTTTTGGTTTTTTCAAATTTTTGGAGATTCGGATTCAAGGATTTTTGTAACAGAATGCAACATAATATATTTGTTTTTACATCGTAGAAAATTTCTATCAGCTCATATTTTTTTTTTTAATCGACGGAAAGATCAGGGTAATATTTCATTGTCGAATATCTTATCTATGACTTTTTTTTATGACCGAAATTAGCCAAATGAGTTCTTATGAAAAAGGTATAAAACATTCTTGACATATTCTTGACAGTTGAATATAACCACTGTCTTCTTTCAAATGAAAATGCTTACGAAACTAACTTAAAATGCGTTCTTTACTGTGACTATGGAGTAGTATAATCCAAGCTTCAAATTCTTTAAAAACTGCAGTTATATAACTTTTTTTCAAAATATTTTTCCCAGTTTTAGCATACTACGCTTGGTCTGAAAGATTTAATCACATTTTCATGTTTTATAATCTGATGGCCCATAAATTTTGTAATTACTTATACCATAATATTACAATTAAGTTTGTTACTTTTTAATATTCAATTGCCATTATAAGTCTGGATGTCACGATTAAAATTTTTCGTTCTAAGTAATTATGAAAATTTAGAATATACTAATTCACATAATATAAATATTTTTTTTTTAAATATTTTTTTCACACTATCTGATTCTACTCACAGTTATAATTTTAACAATTCGTAAAATATTTTATTGACAAAAGGCCCTTTAACAATGAAGAAATTTTAATTAATTTTGAGTCATAAAAGGAGTTGAATTTTGCTTTCAAATAAAAAGAAAGTTTTGATTTAAAATGTATTCCTTTTATACTGAATTGTTTATTTATTTAGGATTGTATATCGTATTTTATTATGAGCCATGCTAAATTATGTGTAATTATACTATGATCATAAGCAAAGGCAAAACGACAGATAGATATTGTAAAAAAATTCCACTCGGGTGATATATAAGTATATTGTCCAATACTGGCATAGTCCAATACCAACATGTACATACATATAATACGTAAAAAATCAGCATTGGCTCACAGTCAGTGGAGCTAGCAATAACTGGCTCCACTGACAAAGACTTTTTATTTAAATTTTTCTTTTCAACGCAGAGGTTCATTTTTTAAGTGGAATATATGTGCACGCCAGAGTACTTGCAGTAGGAAAGCTTATTCCACGCTGAGTGAAACTAAAAATTCAAACTTTTTACCTCCTCAAACTCTAGCTATAAAACCTTTCAAGAGTTTCTTTCACGGCATTTTTTTTTTCCAGCTGTTATTTTTTTCTCCCCAATGATGTTATAATGTGTTATGTTGGAGCTATTGACGAGGCATGCTAAAGAAACTGGAATGTAGTTACTGCTTACACCAGAGGGCGAGCATCAAGGGGGGAGGGGGGATCGATTAATGACGAATTACGCTGCGGAGTTGTGGGACGCAGATTGATTTAAATCTCGTATAAAGTGTTGTGTTTAATTAACCAAAGCCCTGGTTTGCTTGCTTTTAATTCTTTCAGCACACTTAAAAAAGATTGATGGCTTGACTGCCTGTAGATTCTTGGTAAGAATGACGCGGTAATGTTTGGAGAAAGAAGTGGATGTTTTAGATTTTTAAGTTTGGAGACTTTATTTACCATCGAATAATTAAAATATTGCAAAAAAATGGCTTTTGCAATTCACGTGTGTTTTTTAATAAATTAAGCACTTCAAATTTATTTTAATTTATTACAATTATGTTAAAAATTAATTTGGTAGATATAATGAATTTCAATTTTTTAAAATCTGCCAAAATATTTAAATTGCTAAAGAAGCAATGTAGTAAATAAAAAGAGGGAAAATTTTACTTTTTTTTTAATTTAAGATTTACTTGAGAAGATTTAAATGGTTTTTTTTATTTTCTACCTGACTTTCTCAGGTATTCATTTCATCATCTTTTGAATGACTAATTTTGTTTAGGTAACTTAAAAATTTGTAACAGTTTTGATAAACCTTCTAAACAACCTACACCCTCTGCTATTTTACACACTGGGTCATGTGGTACTCAACCTACATGAATGTATTTATGAAGATAAGGATGCATAAATCCTACATAATATTAAATACTTCAAAATATGTCTAAAAGATGTACTCTTTGGAATTAGTTGCACCTTCTCAATATATATCGCAAACTGTCCCAAAATAAGATTTGGAAGGCATTAGGACCATCCAATCTCCGCTCAGAACACTACTGAGTACATCACATTCTCTACAAAGAAGCAATGGAGCAAATAAAAGGAATAAAAATGTTACTTTTTTTTAACTTAAGGTTTACTTGAAAAGATAATTGACTGGCTTTTTTATTTTCAAGCTAACTTGCTCAGGTATTTATTTCATAATTTTCTGAATAATTAATTTTGTTCAGGTGACTTAAAATTTTGGAAAAGTTTTGATAAATCTTCTAAACAGCCTGCCCCCTCTACTACAAGTAAAAATATAAGTAAAAAGAATGCTTTCTGAAAATTAATATCTCTTATTTTGTACACTATGTCACTATGGTAATCATCCTTCATGAATGTATTTATGAAAATAGGGATGCCAAATCCTGCACAATACTAAATAGTATGTCCAAAAGATGTACTCTTTGGAATTAGCTGCACCTTTTCAGTATATATTGCAAACTGTCTTGAGATGATCTTTGGAAGTCCTTGGGACCATCCAATCTCGGCTCAGAACACTACTCATTACATCTCATTCTCAGCAAAGCAACGTAGTAAATAAAAGGAAGAAAAATTTTACTTTTTTTTAAGTTTAAAACTTACTTATAATTAAATAATTACAAGATAATTGAATGGTTTTTTTTATTTTCAAGTTAACTTGTTCAGGTATTCATTTCATCATTTTTTGAATGGCTAATTTTGTTTAGGTGACTTAAAATTTTGCTACAGATCTGAAAAATCTTCTAAACGCCATCTGCTGTGACGATGTGAAAAATATCAAAGTAAAAAAAAATAATGTTGTCTGAAAATTAATATCACTCATTTTACCCACTGTGTCAATGTAGTAATCAACTTACATGAGTGTATTTATGAAGACAGGTATGCACAAATCCTACACAACACTAAATACTTCAAAGTATGTCCAATAGATGTACTTTTTGGAATTTGCTACACCTTTTCAGTATATATCACAAACTGTCTTGAGATTAGCTTTATTTGATTATTTGTATTTTTGAAAATAGGGATGCACAAATCCTACACAATATTAAATAGTATGTCCAAAAGATATACTCTTTGGTATTAAGCTGAAATTTCTTAGTATATATTACAAACTGTCTCGAGATAATATTTGGAAGTTCTTTGGACCATCTAATCTTCTCTCAGAACGGTACGCAGTACATTTCATTGAATTCTTTATTTTGAGGTGGTATATGTATAATGGATTGCCTTACCCTAAGACTTTTCGCACAAATAACAAAATGAACTCTTGACTTAAGAAAACATTTTTTCAATAATATTTTCATATAATATTCAAATCTATGTAATAATTTTTAATTGCGGGTAATTCAATTAAGTTGAATTTGTAATATTATTGACTTGTACAAATATATCAGATAACTAATATAATTTATGATTATAATATTACAGTTTCTTTCACTGAATTACACTGATCTTTATTATTATTTTCATCAGCACAAAAGTATGCATGCAAATGAAACTATGTATTCTTTCAAATGCTGCCAAAGAACAAAAGATTTTATATAATAATGTAATAACATTTTAACTTATCATTGCAAGCTTAATATTTTATGTACATCAGTTTTCTAACAGTTTTAAATAAGTAAATTAGTAAATAAATAAAAAGATAAATTTTTATACCTGTAAATCTTTTTGAAATATTATAATACTTTAATATTTTTTGTATAGGAAAGTTTTATAATTATTTATCATTAATTTAAATTATGTTATGATAATCAATAAATATTCCAAATATTAATAAAACATAGCAACATGTTGAATGTTAAGAAAATAAAATCCATTGATTATATTTTTTCGTAAATATAAAAACTGTTATACTATTATTTATTTAAAAATTCACTTAAATTCACTGGGAATGTTTTCAATTTCTATTAAATTAAGCAGATATTCTCTATTTTAATTTTAATAACAGAGAAAATTATTTTAGGATATTCTGCATTTTCAACTTTAGATTTTCTTCTAGAAATAAAAATATTTTTTCTCGATATATTTTTAATAGTTTGCAAAGTCACAACAAGTTGTCTTTTTATTAAATTTTCTATATAATAGTTAACTTCAGATGTAATAATAATCATAATATCTATGCACTAATCTGCGAAAGTACAGAAACGCTGTAGTTTTAAATCAAACAGCTATAATATCTTAAAAAGGAGCTTGCTGCTATTAATTTTTTTGTTGGCCTGCTATCTTCATCCTTTAAAGTACAAAATGCTGTCTCTGTATTCTTGAATTTCATGTCTCCCAGATGATTTCTTGTTGTCGTGATATATCAAGAAAAATAGTCGTTGCTTAAGTTTTGCACACCAGCATATATATATTCTACTTTGGCTTTGGGTTTTGTGCACTGCTCACACTAGAGAACTTTTTTAATACAACTTTTTGCTTTGAAACCTATTAAAAATTACATTTCTTCCTTAAACAATGAAAGATGCAAGAATTTCTCTAACTTTGTTAAAACTTCTGAAACAAAAAAAGTACTTTAAAATCTTTATTTAGGATTTTATCAAACAAAGAATACGTAGGTTTACCACCACCTAGTCATCCAGTTTCGTTTGTTTCAAATTCGACTTTCAACACCCCCTTTTTTTTGGAAAAAATTCATTATAGAACTCTTTTCAACAACAATTTTCCCATAGTCAATACCGACATACAAAAACATTCAAATATAACACCTAGTATAGCAGGAAAGTTTTCAACCATAATTTGAATTGTAAAGATACATCCTTTTTCAAAAAAAAATCTTACATGCGGATCGAAGGATAAAAATTTTCTTTATTCCTTGACACAGACTCTGGTCATATTGTCACAGGCGACATTGAAATTATTCATAACTTGAATCTTGTGAAGGAATAAAATTCAGACTGACTTTTAAACTAAGCATTAAAACTATGTTACAAAAAGTATTAAAAAACATAGATATATTCTGCCTGAACATATCAGCTTCCTTCTTCTGAATGGAAATGAAACATTCATAAAAAAATAAAAAATTGCATTCTTAACTAATTCTACTCTTCCAGGTCCAGCATCTCCTATAATTATACTTCATTATAAAAAGCAATAAAAAATCTCCAAGAAAGTTTATTATTACCCCAGTTAAAAAAGCCTCTAATAATTATTCCATCACTTGTAAACTACATTACCTCAGTTTGAGGGACAACTCAACAATTCTTCTACATATAAATCTATAAATCAACTTAATGTTATCACTAAAAATATCATTGCTTTTAACAAATCCTTTAAAATCAGTAACCACTCCACCAAATTTCCTTATGTAACAATCTATCCAAAATTTCACAACATTGTAATAACTTATGGCTTTATCATCTTTTGAATCTCTCTCTATATATATGGATAAACCTGGTGAGATATTTTTTACTCTTCTTAAAATCCTTTTTAACGCTAACATAACAGATTTTTAATAACAATAAACCTATTTTTAAATTTTTAAATCAATATCCCTTCAAAGAATATCTCTTCTATATCTCTTCTTTGATTCTAAGGATCTTTTTACCAATGTCAAATACCAATGCCCTAAAAGCCTCCAACATACCTTAAACTTAATTTCCCAGGACTGTCAAAATATTGTAATAGTAAACTGCTATTGCTGGCCCCAATTCTGCAATCTCTGCATTTTAAATAATGACATCTACAATAATGAGTATCTTTACATTCAAACTCAAGGCATTCCAAAAAAACTAAATACGCATCAATACTAACTAATCTTTACCTACACTACTTCGAAAAAATTATTATCTTTTTCACAAACATGCTTTTGGGTATGAGGATAGCCTGTTTGCTTTGAACCATCCAAATATTCTATAAATCTGTCATGAAATTTATCCACTAGATCTGATTTTAATAAAGACTAATACGAATAACCTTCAATCTGATTTTCTTGATATCAACATAAATGTCCATAACTCACCACAAATTAATTTATTTGACATAGAAAAGAATTTCACTTTATTATCAATAGACTCACACACGGGAATCCGAATATCAGTATCAAAATACACCGCGATATTATCAACTGTTCCGAATTAATTCCATCTGTAAAAATACTTTTAAATACCAACAAAGAAAAGAACTTAAGAATGGTCTTTTAAAAAGTGGTAACCCAGAACCCTTTCTATGCAATACCTTTCTAATATGTAATCTCCCAAGTCATTGTTGTTGAAATAAATTTTCCATATTTTAAAATTTTCGACATTCTTCACACTGTGGTTTTTTTCTCACACATTTCTTCCAAAGAATAGCAAATTTCATCACCAATTTCTACACCACCATTCCACCTTCCCATGCTTCTAATTAAAAGAAACCCCATATTAACCAATAAATTATCCCATTCAGATATGAAACTTATCTATCGTATTAATTATTTATCGTAAACTGCCATAAATCCCTCGCTTAACGGCCATATTATTTATAAACATTCACTAGGTTTTGTCACATTTAATTTTTTCTATATTACAAATTACTCTATCAAACTGTTTTTCTTCAGTCTAACGGGCTCTAAACGGAAGGTAATTTTGTCTACTACATGTTATTGAAATACATCGCTAGATCTGTTTTTGACTTGAATCCAGTCATCTAGAGAGCAGAAATAGCCAATTTAAACAGATGAAACAGCCTTTTTTAGATCACCAATTACTTATATAATACTTCCAATAAAATTGTGATGCAATACAATTTGTAATTTCGAATACAATTGCAATACAATTTGTGATGAAGCCTTTATGATTTATGGCCTTCTTCAAAAGACCAAAAATATTGTAATCACTATTATAGTAATTTATGCTGTAAGGTGATATGTGTTCCTTATTACATTGGCCAGGACTCGACCCTAGTTTACAGAGAAATCATACCTTGTGACTTTTTGCCCCGTTTTCCAATTTTTGTATGGCCTTTCGGAGATTCTGTAAGGTGTTGAAATAATGTTGAATTTTGATCGTGGCACATACTGGCAATCACTCGAAAAGTAATATCTCTAGAAGTTCTGGCACAATCCATATGACCGCGCTAGCCAAGGCAGCTGATAGAATCTTTTTCCGTCTTCAGAGAATCTTTTGAGAATCTCAGAATATTCTTCCCATCCTTGTAGTAGCTGGACGAAAATTACGCCGCTATGTTTCCTCCCCAGCCACAAAATATTCTGAGAATACACATTATGCACGGAAAGAAATGTTCCAGATAGATACCCATGCGTCGCTCTTTTTGTGCTACTTCACACAGCACCAGTTATGCCATCCATCAGATACTCCAGTCAACTACAATTATATCGCTTTCGTAAAGTAATAAATTTTCTCAATCTTCTTTCTATACAAATGTACAAAAATAAATATTTTTTTTTTCACTAAGCTTAATAAACTGAATAAAACGTGAATAATAACTACATGTAACAAATAAAAAATAACTTCGCAGAAATTTCGTTCATTTGAATTTTTTACATGATATAATTTATGTAATGTAAATTTTATCGTAACGTAATGTAATTTTTATCATAACATTAAATCTACAAAAGATAATTCTTTACATTTAAATAAAATATTATTCACAATATTTTACTATGCAGTTCGAAAAATTATAATTCTTAAAAATACCATTTAAATAACAAAGACGCATAGGGAATCATCTCCTTTAAAAAGAAAAGTTGAACTTTAAAGATGAATAGAATTGTATAAATCCTGTTGTGTCATAAATTGTATAAATTACATAATTGTATGAATTGTATAACAATGAAAATTGCTATCTTTTTTAAGAAATTATAGGCAATAAAATATACTGTAATGAAATTTAGGCCCATCTAATATTTTTTTTAAAATATAATAATTGAGCGAAATATTATTTCAATTCAATTCTATGATAACAAAAATATAGATTAATTTTCAGACAATATGGAATTTCATTGTAAGTTTTTACATTTTATAAAAATGTTTAACAATAATATAGTTAAAAGTAATTTTAAAAAATTAAATTCACAATCTTTTTTATTTTAGTTAAAATAGTTATGTAAATGAGTCATAATTAATTCAATAATTTCTAGTACAGGAGATTTTCTGAAGAAATCAAAACTGCACAAGAATATATTTTTAAATTAACTTAGAACAAATTTACATTATAAACAGTAAATATTCTTAAGTCTTTCTTACCTAATTAAATGAATAGAAAAAATGTACATTTGTATTCAGATCGAAAAGGTATGCATTATATAATATTTAAAGTTCGTCTTCAATATATTCATAATATTAAGCTCTTTATTTTAAAAAAATAAATATTTCTAGGATACTTATATTAATGGGACTTATATAAGTATCTATGTATATATGTAAGTTATATAGATAATTTAAATTGAGTTTACTTTTAACTGAGTTTAAATTTTTAATTGAGTTATACTTAAATTACGTTGTTCAATTACAATGTCAATGAAAAGTTACATGCAAGTCAAATGAAATTGTTGCACGAAAATTTATAATTTACAGTTTAGAATTCAACTCTAGTGATTGCAACATCAGACAAACTGTCTCATTGAACTAATGAATGCAATTCCCTCTTCAGGGAAAGAGTGACTGCATTACTGGATGAATCTTGCTGAGGGGTCTTCAGGTTAATTTAATTGATGAATTTAATTGATGTATTCAATGATGTCGGTTTCGATTCAGGGCGAAAAAAATTGAATCAACAGGCGCATGAAACTTGTAGTAAAAGTTGAAAGCCAGATACAAGATTGGTCTCAGTATAATTACAACGTTAGATAATTATATTTCATTGAAAACGTCATTACATCACAATAACTAGTGTATAACAATTAGAAAGTGTTCAATTTAATAAAATTATATAAATTTAATGATCTTTTAAACGGTTTTAATATCAAATCAAGCTTTAGAAAATCTTTCAACAATTTTTAATATGGATGTTGCACTCTTTTAAGTATTTTACACTATTTTAGCTAACTAGAAAATTTAATACCAAATATAAGTTATGTTATTAGCATAGCAAAATGTTTTAAACAAATCTGTTTTGCACTTGAAATAGTTTAAAATAGTATAATAAATAAAAAAATGTTTCAAAATAGTTTAATAAGGAAAGTTTTGTCAAATAAATATTTGAAAGAACACCAAAAACAAAAATGTCTGACTATATCAGGAATCTTAGTGCTTTGAAAATTGTATAAATGATTTGAATATTTTTAATACATATGAATAAATTAATATTTATTAATAAATAAAATCATTATAATACCTCCTTTTAGATGGATATATTTTTAACAACAGAAATATTTAAATTATTCGATATGAATTTTAAATTATTTTTCTTCTGCAAAAAAATTGCTAGGATTCTAAACCAGCACAAGCAGGAAATTTGAACGTAAGGCTTTTAAACAAAATTTGTCGCTAGAAATGGGATTTGGTGGTACTTTTAAGCAAACAAAATATTTATGGATTTAAACATCACATGCAAAATATTGCAAATTCAATATTTATTCAGAGATTCTTCATTCAGAATGTATGCTAAATATCAAAATTATAGATTTAAAAACTATATATTTACATTATTTTATTGCATTGAAAATCACGTGAAAAATTATTATTTTTTAACTTATACTTTTTAATATACTTAAAGCATGTAATTAAACTGACACTGTTCGGGATCATTAACAACAGCAATGACATCAAAGTTGAAGGTCTCATGACGATATGAAAAGAAGGATTCAACGTGAAAAAATTATTTCTCCAAACGTTAACCAATAAAATATAAAATTGTTAATTCAATGTAGCCGAAAATTTGCATAAAACACCAAATAAGAATTCAGAATGCAAGTTCATGACTATATAAACGACAACAACTCCAGCAATTCGGGATATAAAGACATGGATAAAACTCCGACAGATAGTTTCAGGTTCAGGACCAGCTTAGCTGAGCATGAGTATTATTCCGTTACTATAAAGCTCGTTGTGTGTAAAGTTGTTTTATCTATAGTGGTCTAATGCAGCGTTCGCTCTTCTGTAGTTTAGAAACCTTCACAATCTATGTAAAGACGCTCTATCAATTAATTCATTGAAAGACATGATTCAGAAGTTGGGAGAGACAGGCTCGCTGACAGTTTGGCCTGGCAGAACGATATCAGAACAAAGAACTACAGATGTTTGGACTGCGATTGTCAACAATACATAAGGAACTATTGCTGGTAGTAACAACACCTGGAGAGTAACAAACCAAATGAAATTAAATAAGATGGCCTAAAAAGTCTTGCATATTTTTAAACTGTTATACATATAAGATCAGCAACGTACAGAAATTTTAACAAAACAATTGTGGTCATCATTTGCACAGACGTTTATTGCTTGGACGAAGATAATGATGTTTGGCCGTGGAGAATTCTGTGGGAAGATAGGGCAAATTTTCAACTGAATGGGGATATTAATACTCATAATTGCTAATTTGGACATCTGTACAAATTAATTAACTTTTGCAGTCCATGAACTTGCGTTTTATTAAAAAAAAAAATTCGCTGTTAGATATGGCTTCATAGTAGAATTCCTCATTGTATCATTCGTTTTTGAGATCATTATTCCAATAGTAATAATGATTTATACCGTTACCAAGCAGAAGTATCATCATATGATGACTAGTTTAGTAGTACCAAAACTTCAACTGGACACAACTTCGCAACTTCAAGACAGTTTCTGGATCAAATAATTTTTAAGCACGAATGCTTTTATTCACTGATCGACCAATACAATATGCAGCACCATAATACATAGATGATCGATCAATACAGCAGGATTTACATCCTTATGTTACGTACAAAATTATCATTAGTTGAAATTCTCCGGATGCAAGATTGTATCATTGTATAGTTGCCTTGATTTATACTCTTTTAACTTTTGGTGAAAGATTATTTGAATTTTTTCTTTGGATGAACCTCGAATTTCACTACCTCAAAAAGTGATATGTCACGATATGTTAGGACGAACATCCTTGCGACATAGTACATTCGGCAGTAGAGAATATTATGCACAGTATAACTTTCATAAAGCCAACTTATTCGATTTTTGTTTTGCGCCGATAAAAAATAATTACAATTCATTACTGGATAATACATTAAAATTCTTAACTCCATCAAGACGAAATATATCTGCAAATAAGCTTTTTAATCATGAATATTAATAAATCAATAAGAAAGTACTTGGTTAATTAAAATTTAAAAATAATTTTTGTGCTTTATTACTTCAAAAACAGAACCAATTATTGAAAAAATTATTAATTCAGTCAGAAGTCAAGCATTAATTTTTCGTTTACTTTTTTTTTCATTAACTTTATCACTCATTAATTTTTCAGTCTTTATTCACTTTTTGTTATCTTTCTCCATAATAATATTTGATAAATATAAATAAAGTGCATAATTTGAATAGTTTTGAAACTATTGAACTTGAGAAACTCTCAAAAGGATAAAGAATTGTAAAAAAGCCCGATAGAATTCTAGAAGATCTTGAATTTTTAATGAATCGAAAATTACTCCTTTGAAGATATCCCAAAAGTTGCATCTTCAGTTCAAGTTGGAAAACTTGAACAAATCAGACGCATAAAAATCGGTCAATTAACTATTATTAGTATAGTAAATTAGCTCATTATATTGTGAATGAAAAAAGACAATGAAATACAAGAATAAAACGAATTTTATTTATGAAGTATTATTGGCATACTATTCAACTATGGTTTCTTTATTTTTTTCCGGAGACGAAAATTATTCAACATCGTTTCTCAAAGTATACTGAACATTTTTCAATACCAAAAGTAAATTTTGAAAAAAAAATAAATTAAAAAATTGCCACTTATCATTAAAGTAAAATAAATAGAGCTTTACAAAGAATAGAACATTTTTATGTTATAACTGCCATATGATTTTAAGTTTGTTTTATTTTATTGATCCGATTTTTTATATAAACTAAACTATAATGTAATAAAAAAAAATTATTAATCTATATTTGTGTGTGTGTGTATTTCAATTTGCAATTTTTTGCGGACCACAAGTTACACCTTAAAAATGCTTGGCTGAATTTCTCCAACTTAATTCAATTTCCATTCCCTTTTCCAGCAATGTCTAAAAAACATATTTTATTTCTTTGAAATTATTTTTGCAACATATTTTATTTCTTTGAACATTATTCAATACAAAAGTAATTTTGATAAAAAATAAATTTTAAAAATGTCACTCATAATTAAAGTAAAATAAATAGAGCTTTACAAAGCATAGAGCATTTTTATTTTATAACTGCCATACGATTTCAAGTTTGTTTTATTTCATTGATCAGACATTTTTACATGAACTTAAAACGTCATGAAAAACATTATTAATCTAATTTTTGTGTTATTTTCAATTGCAACTTTATGTGGAAAACAAACTACACCTTAAAAATGGTTCGCTGAATTTCTCCAACTTTACCCAATTTCCATTCCATTTTTCAACAATGTCTAAAAAACATATTTTCTTTTTAGTTCTATTCGAGTTTTTTATAAAAATAATTATAGATAAAGTATAAAAATCAATCTAAAATTGTTACATTCTGTATGTCTTGGCATTCGTCCATTGTATTTCATTGTATTTTAAATGCAAATACTTTAATTCATTTATAATATTTTTTAAGGAATACATCCAACTATGAAAAAGTTATAGGTTTCCAAAGCTCATTCAAAATGTAAGTTTTTCTAGGACACTGATGATTAATCTTTTTGTTGTTTCATATTTTTAGTTGGAATAGTGGCAGATGCAAAAATAAAAGAAATTTTTTAGAAAAAATTTAATTTTTCCTGTTAATCAGCAAGCATTTAAAAGTAACATTACTCAAACATTGAAATATACAGACATAATTAATTTCCATTGCCAATATGTTTAAATTGCAAGATTTCCATTTTCCATAAAATAATTTATTTCAGTATAAAAAATTATTGTTGATATTGAATTTTAATATTTTCTGTTTATTTACAATATTCTACAGAGAAAAGATAAAAAGTTTTTTTATTTGATACTGAATGATATATCGATTAATTAATATTACTTATCACACTTTTTTTCAGTTTGCAATAAATATGTAATCTTACAAAATAATAAAAGTACTGTTTTTGCAAAAAGGTATTAGTATTTTAATAGTGTTTATTATATATAGATAAGACTAAATTCTATAAATTATTAAAAGTAAAAAATAGAATAACATTAAAATATTAATATGTTTTATAAGTAATCTAAGAAAAAATAGATATCAATTTAATAGTCTTATAATTGTTAAACTTTAATTTATATTGTATAAATTAGTAATCAGCTATTAAAAACTCAAATGTCAGGTAACCAGTAAATTTTCTGTACGTTTTTAATCTTAAAAGTAACTGGAGTAAATGTTTTACCATAAATTTATAACTTAAAAATAGTTTATTATAACCGTTAAATAAAGATCAATTTTGAAATATTACCTTTCCTGTTCATTTATGACGTTTGTTTAGTGATGAAAATATGTATTTCATAAAAAACTTTCAGTCGTATAAAATATTAAAAATTTCCTTTTTTAAAAGTCTTCTTCTATTCTCAAATATTTCAGCTGCATTGCTAAGTACAATTTATATCATATTGTTCTTTTATCTATGCAAATTGAGAATTAATGCTTGATTTTAAAAAGAACTTCAATACAACATTTGTTGTTGTTGTTTGTTATTGAAAAATTGTTTTCTTAAACTAAATAATCAACTAAAGTTCACGATGACTAATTTTCATACAGCATCTGTACTTTTATGCTTGTATTAATCTGAAAACTATAATAATTGTAATAAGAATTTGTAGTTACTATTGCTATTATATTTTGAATATGCTGGTTTGAAGTCGGGGTTTGAAAGAAAATTCAACCCGTTTCGAATACATGGATATGATTGGTATGAACTGGAGAGGAGTCCCACTGAAACCACTTTCTAAATTAAAATATGATGACAATTTACATTCTTCTGAGGGTATAATATTCCAGTTGTTATAAAGGGGGATTCGGTATCCTCTATGCTGATAAAGCGAAAATTCTCAGTTTTATGTACCTTTTCTCCTAATATACTCAAATTAGAATCTTGAAAATTTCTTATAATTATATGATCATTCTATACCTTACTGAAATTGATTTTTTTTTTTAATTTTTCATATGAATTTTTTAAAAACATTTCTAGTTGTAAAAAATTTAAAATGTAAAAAAAAAATGCAATTTTTAAAATTAAAATCGGTTTAAAATATTTTTACTATTGCTGAAATTAATTAAAATCTACACTATATATGAGATATATATCAACAAAAATTTAAATTTATATTTACTACGTTTTTGTAGAAAAGGTATATATAGAAGTTTGAAAACTTAAATTTTAATAAAATTGTATATTAAGTACAAAATGCTTGAAATAATTAATATAAATTTTAAGGCATTCTATCTCTATATGCAATATTTTTCTTATTTTTAGTACATTTTACTCCTTTGACTTCCTTTAAAACTTTTTTCCTTTCTTTTTTCTCTTATTTGTTAAGAATTCTTTTATTTATTTATTTTGCTCTTTGAAGTCGGGCATTTTTTTTAGTCCCGGCAAAAGTACTATTGTTACGAACATCGTTTTTCTGTCGTTAACAACTTCAATGTCGATGCTTTTTCCTGTAGTTTAAAGATTTTTTCCAAGAGTTAAAAAAAAAAACACATTTTGAACTGAGTTGATTGATTTCGATCCGGTTGGTAAATAAGATGCCCACGACATAGCATGATGAAAACCCTCTTCTCATTTCACCATATATTCTCTAAATCCTAAAATAATGGCGAATTCCCACAAAAACTAAAACTTTTATATAGCTTTTTTATACACTCTGACGTTTTGCAAATCTGAAACAATAGCTTAATGTTATGCTTACTGTTAGTGTTAGTGCCTTAGTGTTTTATCTTAGTGTTAGCATGCTAGACACTAAGATATCTTTTGAGTTTCTTATTTTTTTTTTTTTTTCATTTGAGATATAGAAAGTGTAAAGATAGACTTTACACTAAATATAAAACGCCGTTCATATATTTGGTTTCAAATTTCATGTATGGCAAATATAATTGAACTCAAATATATTTGTCATATATATATATATATATATATATATCTATATTATTCCATTAACGAATATATGGAATAAAATATAACATTAACGAATATATGGAATAAAATACAATCACTCACCTGATATTCCGTCATATGTCCACCATTCTTCCCAATTCCCGATTGCACCTGAAAGAAAAACAGCAATTAAACATTATAAATAAATATTTTTCAACCAATATCAACTTATGCATTGTAAAAATAAGATAAATAGCATAAATTTTACTTGTTGAATACCTGCGAAGCACGAAATTTAAATAAACTAAAATGAAATTATTTAATTTATATTTTACAAATTTATTCAATATTTTCACTTCGAAATTTTACATAGTTAACGTAATACAGAGGGTTGTGGAAGTGCCTTTCTTTAAGTTTACTCCTGATAATAAAAAACAAAGATTTTAATTAAGAAAATTTGCAGTTCTTAATTAAGGTCATTTAAAATTGTTTATCTGGACTTTGCGTATATTTCCGTGCATAAGCCTGGAAATTTTAGAACTTTTTCTAAAGCTAAAATTAAGAAAGTCGGCTTATATACAGATCCGCTAATCTCGCAAAAAACGTAGTACTTTTCCGTTAGCAGGGTGCAAGTGATACGTCGCCAAATATAACACGTTTTTATTTCTTTAATTGATATTTCTTAAGTTTATAAAAAAATAATTATAAATTAAATAAATTATTTGTTTTTCGAAAATAAGTTGTTTCCTTTCCGAAATTGTTTATATTGCTGGTTTGTTGCGTCTTCTCCAAACAAAAAGTTGGATTTGACGAAATTTGTGCCCAACTAACTGGAAAATATCAAAAGTTTTCACCAAACGCGATCACTTTTAGTTTGAAATTTACAGTATAAGAATGTGTCTTCCCTCTCGTCTTTTAGACAAAAAATAAAATGGTGCAGAAAATAAGATTGCCACGGATGTTACAGACAACAAACGAGACAACAACGAACAAACAACAACGAGACAACAACGAACAAACAACAACGAGACAACAAATGAATAGAAATAACTCGCTAGCTGCAGATAGGGTTACCAGAGTTATAATGTCTTGGTTGGTAAAAATTTACATCTGTTTGATTGGAAAACATTCCACTCGTTTTACCCTGATTGTCAACATTTTTGCTTATTTGACTTTACATTTGTATGTTACAGGAATTTGTTTTTCATTTCAACTTATATATGAGTTTTGAACTTTCGGTAAGTTTTTTGAGGAATAAGCGCACTATCGACTTATTCATAGGCTTATATTTCAAAATATACTGGAACTATTCTTCAGTAGTCAGGCTTGTTATATTAGCATTTTTCAATTATTCTTAAGAAATTACCCCCTATGTTTTGAAATTTTTATCTCGATTTTCAACCAAACAAAAACCATATGACTAGAGATTTGCCGTTTATTATGGCTAGAGTGGAAAGGAGTGAGAACTTACGGAAGATTTGCCCAAACTAAAATATTCACTCAACTAACCTGATAATAACAAGTCGGTAACAATTTTCATTTCCTAGTGTATTCTTAGTAAAGCAAAATTACAGGTAAACTGGAAAGGTGAAAAGGTACTTGGACCAATTTCAAAAGAAGTATTTTAAATGAATACAGTGATATATAAATCTTTTAGAAAAATTTGCAATAATAATTTTCCATGAAATAAAAATCCTTGAAGCAATGTTCATTTCATCATTTCTGTTAGGAATGAATGAAATCTCCATCTCTAATTCAATAGGTCTTAAATATTCAAAAATTTGCTAAGTTAAAAATCGAGTAATGCATTTAATGTGCCGTTATCCCCAGGATATCACTTACATTTTAATAATATTTTTCATCGTACACTTCTCAGAATAAATTTCAATCTTTTTAATTTTGCAAATATTTATTCCCTTACAAAAAAAAATGATTAGTATAAACTTTGTTGTATTTAATATTTATTTAAATAGTTTAAGTTACTTCATATTAAAACTTCTAATTACTGGCTCACTGACATTAGTTATAGAAGCTATTTGCGCTATAAATGGCAATACAAATGGCAATCAATCTTTAAAAAATATGCTATGTTAGTCAGCTAATTTTTTTATACTCAGGAATATTTATTAATGATAAATAGCCAATATTGATGTTTAAGATAAGGAAAAGGGAAATACAAGTTGGTTTGACTTACTTCGCACCATTTCGGTTTCGTTATCGAAATCTTGAATTCTAAGTTTAGAGGGGATATTCCCCACAATGATGCTAAATTAGAATCTCATCTGAATTGGGATCGCGAAACTAGACCAGATTGCCTCTTTGTTGTTATAAACACTGTCCAGGGAGCAGATTCTCCCTTCGAATGTTAGAGATACTAGGAAGTTAAAGGCAAGATTCACTAAGGCATCGTTATACATATACATATATGGCCTTTTGCCAACAACTGGAAGTAAATAGATAAGTTATAATAAAAATTTAAATTATTCAGAATATTTGAAAACTCTTAACTTTTCATTATTTTAATAAACAGCAAAAAATACTAAATATTTATGAATTTGTATATCTTTGAAAATGATTCAGAGTATTTTAAATTTGAAACATCTGTTATGAATAAATAATCAGAAACATCGGCGTTAATTTTTAAAAATATGCAATATTGATGCCTAAGATTATTTTATTTCAAACCCTACAGAAATTACGTTCCCCAAATATATATTCAGTACCAGAATGTTTAGACAGATAATATATAATTTAACTCTTTCAAATTCCTCTTTGTTGTTTCAAGAACCTATCACGGATATACCCAAATTCTTGCCTTGAATCTTGAATTTTCTTCATGATTCAAGACAAGAATGATGGATCTTTGGATCTTTCTTTCGGGTATTTGGAAAAATTCGTAAACAATTCTTCCATTAAAATAATACTTTTTTAAAGGCACATATTCTCTTTCTATAAACCGTTAGTTTAAACTCAAAATAAATACTTTTAAAATTAAATTTCTTTATTTAACATATATGATTCAAGAGCATTTGAGGAGAATGAAAATATTTTTAATTCAAATTTTCTAATCAAGATTATATACATTATCAATGTTTTCAATTAAGAACATTTTAAATTTATATTAAAAAAGGCATTTAATAAGGAAAAATATCAAACTTTATTAAAGTTCACAAATTAAGAAATTTATAATTTATTACTCCATATGAAGGAAACAAAGAATAACTTTAATGTATGAATAAATAAAATATAAAGACTTAGGAAATTGAATCATAATTGTGAGTGCTTATAAGAATTTCTAGCATAAAAATATAAAAACAAAAAAATAGATAGGAAAATATCAATTTTAAGAGAAATATCCATTAATAAGGGAAAATATCCATCTTAAGAGAAATATCCATTAATGAGGAAAATATCCATCTTAAGAGAAATATCCATTAATGAGGGAAAATAACCATCTTAACAGAAATATCCATTAATAAGAGAAAATATATCTTAATAAAAATATCCATTAATAAGGGAAAATATATATCTTAAGAGAAATATTCATTAATAAGGTAAAATATCCATCTAGGGAAATATCCATCTGCTTTAAAGACTGTCCCCAATCATCGCAACAACTAATATATATGAGTTTTAACTGTTTCGAAATAAATTTTTTTCTTGTAATATAATTTTAAAATATTCTTTACTAGTAACTCGATAGTTTTATTCAGCTTTATCAAGACGGGATCTCAAATTCTCAATAACAATTGAATAAGAAATTGGTGGAGTTTTAAGCTAATATTTCTGTAACATAGTAACCAGTTGCTCACAGCATAAGATGTATGCTTGGAATCATTATCTTCTTGCAATATGCATTTTGATTTCGATCCCAGTTTGGCAGCACTGTCAGTCAAATTTGTCTTCAATATATCAAGATACGCCATCTTACTCATGATTCCATCAATGTAGA
This sequence comes from Caerostris darwini, assembly GCA_021605075.1. Lineage (NCBI taxonomy): Eukaryota > Metazoa > Arthropoda > Arachnida > Araneae > Araneidae > Caerostris > Caerostris darwini. The sequence continues at coordinate 57,948 of BPLQ01005020.1, forward strand.
TGTTGTACGCATTACTAACCCATGTCTATGCTTATGGTTGGAATTGAATACTTTGGATAGAGCTTGTAGAGAGTTTGCACCTGGCTTTTACCACATCGCACCAAACCCGTAACTGTCGAAAATAACCTTGTTTTTATAATTGAAAATAAGTTTATTATAAATATCTTAAAAATCGTAAAAAAAGTGATAATTTGCAAATTGAAAACTCTTAGTACTTATTTTAAATAACTTAAAGTTAACAGTAAGAACGAAGAGTTTCTTAGAAGTGATTGAAGCAAATTTTGGACCATATTTTTAGGAATTATCTTTTTATGATTCAAAATTTTTCTATTTAAAGTTGAGCTCAAAATTCTTTTTCAGATTTTTCCTGCTATATTTTATAACTGTCTAGGTTTGATAATTAGATTAATTTAGGTTATAACTGTCTATTAACGTAATTGTTAATTTATAGCTATGTAGACAAGAATTAGCAGTTAATTCCGGTTGACATAACGAAGAATTAACGGTTACTTTTAGCAGTGGTACTTGACCTCAATGCAAGATGGCATTAAGAGTAGGCTACTTTTTACACAAGTTGAATTCAACTCTTCGGATAGGAAAAATTTTTAGTAGTTAATTTCTGCAATTATTTAAGAGTGCTTCACAGCCTCGACGATAGGTGAAATTAAGAGTAGTACGAATTTTAACACCAGTCCATCCGCCTTTGATATTAGCACATTTGAAGGTGTGTTAAAAAATTCATTTTTTCGACAGGAGAAGATTGATTAACGTTTTGTTAAATCTAACTGTTGCAATTAAAACTGTTGCAACTGTTAAAATTAACTCCAGTAATGTTCAACTTTCAAACTTGTGGCTGTGTTATTTTTAACTCCACATAGATTTAACATGTTTAAAACTTAAAGGATGCTTATTGAACATTTCTGTCGCTTGACACTTATTATATATATATTTATGTTTTTTTTAATTTTATTGTTTTTAATTGCTTTTGCAGGATTAAATTATAAATACATATTTTGAATATCTTATAAATGAGATTGCTCTGATCGCTTAAAGTTATGATAGGTTACGATGATATTATATAATAATAAATATATTTCCTTAATTCTAATTCATCAATTTTATTAAATTTTTTATCAGCAAAATTTGTCAAAATAAAGAATGCTAATCAAAATCGAGCACAGGTGAATACTCTTTGTTTGTAATATATTAATAAATATTGAACAAAAATATTTCTTCTGAAAGAGTATTATTTTTAATTGAGAACATATTTTATAGAGGGATCAACAGATAGATTTTTATACATAAAATTATGGTTGCCATTTTCAGAAATGCATTTAAGAAAAATTCTTAAAATTTAAAAATCAAAAATTTCATATATTAAAACCATATTTATTTTATCAAACATTTTTTAAAGAATTTCTATCATATATTTATAATCATAGATAAATTTTCATTTTATTTAATTAATCAATTCACTGTAATTAAAATTTTCTAACAACAAATCTTTTCTAAAAATGCTGTATCTTTTAATATAAAATTTTGAGAAAAGAAATTCAATCAAAATGCAATTATTTAATTATTTTGGTCCAGTATATCGAATCAAAAAATTTAACTCTCTGCTGAGGAAAAATAAATTTATTACAATTACTAGGTGCAGAAATATAACTCAAAAATGCAACTTTCCTCTTGGCAGATCTCCTGATAAATATATCCTATTGCATAGTATTCATGTACCTAACTTAACAAGACATTAAAAAATTTAAGAGTAATAAATTTAATGGTTAAAATTAACCGTCAATTTATAATAACATTAACGGTTAAAGCCGTTAACGGAAAATAACAGTTTTCCCATCTCTAAATGTGTCATCTGTTTAAAATATTCTAATGGTTTTTTTATATAGTGAAATATTTAAACAATTTTTTTGCAAAGATTTATCTTTATTTTATAACTTTCATCAACTGGATTTCCTAATGATTTTCCATTTTTATCTCATTAACTACCAAGAAACACAAATTTTGCCATATAAATATATAGTTATGAGTTAACCGTACTATAAATATGTTGTTGTTTCTTATCCCACTTGGCTGGCCAAGCCCACGAGCCCATATGGACTCATGATTAAAGGGGAAGGAAGCAGCTTCTGTTGTGATGGAGCACCCGTAGGTAGAAGCCTGACTTTTGCTCCGTGACGCTCTTACAGTCATAGAAGACCGGGGCCTACGGCTTAAAGTGGATTCCGAACCACTACAAACATCCATGGCACCGCCGGGATTCGAACCCGAAACCTGTGGCACCGAGCGCCAGAGCGCTAGACACTCAGCCATTCAGGTCCCAAATTTTGCCAACGGCACGCAGTATTCTCAGGTGGTCACCCACCCAAGTACTGACCGCGCCCAATGATGCTTAACTTCGGTGATCTAACGAGAACCGGTATATTCAGCATGGTACGGCCGTTGGCACTATAAATATAGATTGTAATATAACTCTGCTATATTCACAGATGGAAAAAATAAGTAACCTAAAATGTATACTCTCAGTTTTGTTAATTCAATTTTTATGCAAATCCTTTATTTGCAGTTTAAAATAATTTTTTTGTGTCTATGATGTTCGAAATATGGAACATTGCATATCTTACATCAGTGAAATGCTAATAATAACTCATGAATTTTAGACAATTTTGGTGAATATTTTTGAGATGCTCTCGGATTTTAAGATGAAAAGAAATTTTCTTGCTTTTAAATTTATTTCTCAGGATTCTCTATTATTATCTAATTATTTAAAATGAAACAACTTTTAGAAAAATAAATTCCTTGAAATAAACGACATACGTTACATACAATAATGGATCTTAAGATTTTATTTTAAATGAACAACTGCTATGCTCAGAAATTTACATCTAACTGAATTGCTGATTATTTTTTAACGACTAAAAATGCTCTTTTGGGAATTGTAGTTATTCAGCGTTTCCTTTTTTGCTTCATTACATTTAATTTTGGCGTATATCATCAAAATTCAAATTTAAAATGTCAAATAAAAAGGTTTTTTTGGGGGGGGGGACACATAAACCATTTATATTTACAAAGCTTGTAAGAAAGATAAATATTTTTGTACATAAAATACATAACATAAAATACATTTTGTACATAATATTTACATAAAATAAATTTATTAAATATACATATCTATTCAATGTGGTTCAATACATTTACATATAGTTTCAAAAATATTAAATATGTATTAGTTTCTTTCTTTTAAAGTTTTCTAATTATTTAGAAATTTTTTCATGATCTTAGAATAAATGTAAGACTTTATTGCATCCAGTTATGTAATAGAATTTAAAGATTGCTAAAGAAACAAGATACCATCTTATGTGTTATGGCGATAGACAAAAGATTGTTTTTAATGAATAACAAAGAAAAGCCAAAGTTTTCGTCGGAATCAACTATAAACTTAGATTCTCGAACGTTATTCGTATTATTATTTAGGAATTCTCCTTACTATTATTTATCATCTTAGAATAAATGTATACTTTACATTATTCAGTTATGTAATATAATTTAAAGATAGTTAAAGAAAAAAGATACCATCTTATGAGTTAGGAAGATAGACAAAAGATTGTTTTTAATGAATAACAAAGAAATGCCAAAGTTTTCACCGGAATCAACTATAAACTTAGATTCTCTAACGTTATTCGTATTATTATTTAGGAATTCTCCTTACTATTATTTATCATCTTAGAATAAATGTATACTTTACATTATTCAGTTATGTAATATAATTGAAAGATAGTTAAAGAAAAAAGATACCATCTTATGAGTTAGGAAGATAGACAAAAGGCTGTTTTTAATGAATAACAAAGAAATGCCAAAGTTTTCACCGGAATCAACTATAAACTTAGCCTCTCTAACGTTATTCGTATTATTATTTAGGAATTCTCCTTACTATTATTTATCATCTTAGAATAAATGTATACTTTACATTACATTGAGTTAGGAAATTCAGAATTGTTACGGTATGCATGTAATATAATTGAAAGATAGTTAAAGAAAAAAGATACCATCTTATGAGTTAGGAAGATAAACAAAAGGCTGTTTTTAATGAATAACAAAGAAAAGCCAAAGTTTTCGTCGGAATCAACTATAAACTTAGATCTCGAACGTTATTCGTATTATTATTTAGGAATTCTCCTTACTATTATTTATCATCTTAGAATAAATGTATACTTTACATTATTCAGTTATGTAATATAATTGAAAGATAGTTAAAGAAAAAAGATACCATCTTATGAGTTAGGAAGATAAACAAAAGGCTGTTTTTAATGAATAACAAAGAAATGCCAAAGTTTTCACCGGAATCAACTATAAACTTAGCCTCTCTAACGTTATTCGTATAAGCTTTACATTGTTCGTCTTACAATTGACTTACCGCGTAATGTATCATGGGATTGTTACGGTATGCAGCTGTTCAAATATAAGCGCTCATGATTAACAGGAAAAGCATTCTCTTGCGATACAATATTAACTAATTCTCTAAAGAGCCAGCTGCTGTGTTTACTGCAGTTTAATAATCCAAAGGACTTTTCAAGAGAAAGCAGTTTTAATGTTACAGAGCTTTTCTTCTCCCTATTGCTCTCATCATTTGATTAATGGGACCTACTTATCAGAAACATCGGAAAGAGCTTCAATTGAATAACACATTCTATGAAATTAAATTGTTTCTACGTTGATAATTAAAAGGAAATTTTGAATGGGTTCCATATTTAGCAAGTAAGTGGGTAATATGCAAGTTAAACAAAATTATACAAAATATTTGGTTGCTTCCATCTGATGATTATTTCACCATCAATACATTAAAAAATGAAAATGCTAACTAAAAATTGAAATATTTATATACAAGAGGGATCTGTATATTTACTAACCAAAATTAATTGTCCTTTTCCTTGTTTTATGAATTCTTTCAAGCAATTATAAGAATGAATAGTATTTGAAATAATTCAGTTTAGTAAAATAAAGTTTATAGAAAATTAACTATTAACAATTGTAAATAAAACGTTTATCACTGTCTAAATCAGATTGCCCATGAAGGGCATTTTTATTTGAATAATTTGTAAGAGATATTTATGTTGTATAGCGTAATGATGCAAAACGTTTATTGCATCAAGATTCATTTTGATATTTTATAGTAACCATTTGGCTCAAAATTTTTACCTCTGTTAACAAACTTTAATTAATGTCATGAATAACAGGGAAAAGAAAAAAAACAATAACTGTTATTTAATAGTAGACAAAGTATTCAAAAACAAACCGCTTATTGAATGAATCAAATGAATATGAGCGATAAGTCATTGTAGAACATCATCAATCAGTGAGTCAGTCAGTGAAATGACTTTGAGAAGCACAGCCTGGTGCGAATGGCAAAAATTTAGAATAAGGTGTTCAATTGATAAACAATTGCAATACATAATTATAACAGTGTCCAAGATCTTATTAGCATTCTTTTCTATATTTATTCCTACATCTATAGCCGTTTCCGATAGTATTAGCAGCCCCATGTTTCTAAACAAAACTTGAAGGTTTTGTATGGCAGACCAGTATTTTAAGTTTGTGGAAAACTATTGAAATTACTCTGTTTCTTAAGTAATTAAGGTAATGAAAATAGGTAAAGTAATTACAATTAATTACTACTTTAATTAACATTCTTAGAATAATGGACGTTTTGAAAAATAGAGTACTTTATTTTAAAACGGCGATGAATTTGCGATAAGGGGAACCTGCAATTTGAAGAAATATTAAGTTAATACACCATGTAAATAACTTTCCAAAACGGAAGTTCTTTACATAGTGCTCTTTACGAGTTAGCTATTACAAAGGAAAGTTATTTTAATAGTTCCTTCACGAGATGACAGATATTATAGTGTGCAGCATAGAATAGAATGTTTAAGTATTGTATCGGATTTTAGAGATAAAACTTTTCAATACAATACTTAAACATTCTTTATTGTCAATAAATATTTCAGATGTTGGAAATTTCGTATACCATCTTGAGAGTTACATATTATATATTTAACTCCAGAGAAGTACACTTTTTAACGATTTTATTTTTAAGTTAAACGAATATTTATTTGATATAAAACACTTACTCCTATTCTTTCAAAGCCTAATTTTCAAAGAATATTTCATAATTTAATTATAGGGCCGATAAAGGATACTACGCACTCGACCTTAATTAATTTCCAATGATAAAGCAATAATATAAAAATTAAAACCAAAGAATGACAAAACAAAAAAGAAAATCAACAAACAAAAATTTAATACATATATATATATATATATATATAATAAAATACATACAGGTAGCAGCAATAGTAATATAAATAAAAAAATGACCAAAGTCATTGCTGCAAAAGCTCTCAAATTCGCCTTTACATGATCGTTTCACAGTCACAATAAGTTTGGTAATAAGCAAAATTCAATGAAACTTTTGAAGAAAGTATAAGAACTCAAGACGAATTCAAAAAGTCATATACAGATAGACAACGTGTCGACATTTAGAGGACAAACCGATGGAGCCGCAAGTGCGCCTAATACTAGTGACATCATTCAGCCAATGGTTATAAATATGGAAGGTATTATAACTGTACATCCCATTGACGTTGATTTCAAGAGGTTCAATGTATATGATGTGGGCTGGAGGAATAGCCTGGCGCGGTTTAACGAGTTGTTTAATCAGAATGAATTAGGGTATCATTACAGTGTATGTAATCGTCTTTGGTTGCAGAGTCATTTGTGAGCAGTGAATACGGCTCCTCATTGCTCATTGTTAGATCCAGATCAGTTCGCACCCACAAGTATCAAGGTAGAACCTTTGATCAAGTAATGGTTGAGTACGACTCTGCACAGCAGACACAGCTCGTTTATGTGACTTTTAGTCGAGTGACTACCATCGAGGATCTCTACTATGTCAACAAACGTAGTATTCATAAATTCCATTCAGTTTTGTTCCAGAGGCATCAACTATCAGCGGTCACTTATACTATGAGGACCATTATAAGTCAGGCAGATTCTAGCTCAGTTTTTCAACCCAGCCAATGATTGAAGGTGGTCTGTCATGATTATCAAAAAGTCACTGCTCATTCTCAGGACATTAGAAGCGACGAAATACTCTCGCAGTTTTCCTACTTGACTTTTTCTGATATTTGGATGGCCAATCATATACCCGTGAGGTATAAGGACTTTTTACAAGCATCCTGACGACGACAATGCGATTCTCTATAAAGAGGAAAGGCAAAGGGAGGATCTCCGCAGGCAAATTGCCAGAGAATTTGCTGTCTACAGAAATTTCCAAGCCTTTATCACCTGTGAAGTAATTGCTACTTATAATAAATAAATGGGAGTCGAGTCTCGTGGGCGCACAGTCGATCCCGGAGACATATGTGCTAGTGCAGTTAAGTTAAAGTCCATCCTGGTGCCCCCATAGCTGAGACACAGTATCTTCTGTTGAGTGATCTTATGTGCTTCTCTAAACTGTTACATTGTAGTCATGCTAGTCTAAACTGTTACACGTAGTCACTGAATACTCTGAGAAAAATGTTTCTCTTCAATTCCACACATAATGTCATTTGGGTTTGTCCCCATTGCTATTAACGAACCCACTATCCTTGGGAACACCACCATTGACTACACTTTTGCAGGAAATCTCAGTGATTTGCTGCGAAAATTTAATGCAGCCTACTTTCATTACCATATACCCATACGTTAACATAGTATCATGGTTCTGCTACAATAAATGTCTATACCATTCATTCATTCATTCATTTGATTTCCTATTTCATACACTACCTCTCAATTCTCCTCCTCAATCCCCTTGAAAATCCGTTCTCACAGATGTTTTCACATATTAACACAATGGCACACACCACTGTTCTGCCTTCATAGCTTTTTATCTTTTTGAAAATCGGGTTCGAGTGCCATGGATGTTTGTAGTGGTTCGGAACAGGTATTAAGGATCAATGGCAGGGCATTGTTACTCCGCGTCCGTGGCTTATCCAGAGATCTGCCTTCATAGCTTTTTAGCTCTCTAAGTGTTTTTTTAGAAAGAAAAAAATCTTTTAAATATGAAGTCAATTAATTTCTTCTCAAATAAAGGCTTATTTCCTTAAATGTATTTTGGTATGAGAATTGTTGTTTTAATTCACTAATCATGAGCAAACTGCTGCACTAAAATATCGTAAGAATAATTAGCTTTAACATTAACTTTAACATTCATAGAGCAGTTAGCAGTTTTAGTTTTAAATAGCAGTTTAAAATAGCAGTTTTCCTTTTTAAAAAATGTGATTTTATATAAATTGCAAGTCCTCCTAAATGTAGATACTTAAAAATAAAACGTCTCTCTCATAAAATTTTACCCTTTTTGAATAAAACAAATAAATGTTGTGATACAGATTTCAGAATTCTTTATAATGATTAATACAAATATTTACAAGATGCGAATGCTAAATATTTAATCTGATTTAACAGACGAACTGCGATAAATTTCAGCAACAGAAATAAGCATTGACTGTGTGATTTGATTATTTATTGAAGAAAAAGAATTAAATAAGATATTTTCTTTCATAAGAGAAAACTGACATACAAAACTAAACTTTATTTTCTAAGCTTAAAATATTTAATTTGGATTTATTTCTTGACTGAAAAATGTTTTTATTTTGAACTGAAACAGGATATTCGGGAATATTTTTGATAATTATATGTAAACAATGAATCTGAAAGAATAATCAATTAAATATGAATTTTTACCTTTTTTTAAATTAGCGTTGTTAAAGACAATTAAATTCTGTGATGCAAATTTTCAGAGTTCTTTATTTTTAATGCGAATAATACGGATTTAATTACACCAATTATAATTTCGATTCAATTTCGCAATCGAGTTAATCCAACCGTGTAGTTTTTATACTCATTTTCTATTATAATTTTCGACTTAATTTCAAGCTAACTTCATTTGAATCAATACACACTAGTATTTATTGATAAAACATAATAGCACGCGAATGATGTAAATGGGTTAAAGAAGTTTAACGAATCGGTAAATGCAGCATATTTTGAAGCTATATCGATTTCCATTGACTATTCAAACCAATTAAAAAGAGAAATACTGTCTATTTACATTTGAATAGTTCGTTAACTTTTTACAATGAAAAGATTAATACAATAGTGAGACCAAACATTGTGGCTCCTAATACGCTTCACACAGCACGACATTTCTAATAAGAGCTACATTTTTGGGGGAAGCGGTTTCCATGAAACACAAGATTGGGCTCGTGATAATTGAATTGCTGAGCTTCCGATAGATACCGGAAATAAAAGCTGTCGTCTTCGGGATTCCTTTGCTGCCCTGTCTTGATCACAGAAAAAATTTCGTTGTTCTTTCTCTGGAGCGGAAGAAATAGTTGCTTTTTTTGTACTATATAGATATCAGAAACTTTCTTTATGGTAAGAGTGAAAAAGAGCTAGTTGATAAGCCTTAAATTTATTGAATTTTTCAGTCTGTAATTATCTCACCATATTGATATCAAAGGGGAAAATTTTAGCTGGTGTTAGTAGAAAGTTTCTTCTTTGAGCATTTTAAACGAACATCAACTTTTGTTTGTGTTACATTGGAAATGTAAATAAACATTTGAGTTATTAACTCTAAATTCACTTCATTTGTACCATTTTAAGTAGCTAGAATTAACGCCTTATTGTAATATTTACATATTTGAATTGATTCTAAGCATTTCTTTTATTTATAGTCACCGTGGAGTTAATAAACTTAAGATCTGTAGTAGTTTTTATAAAACTATATAAAAATAGAATTAAAAATAAAAAATGTCTTCAAGGTGAATGAATTGCCTACTATCTTTTTGTCAGATGTTTGAAAAGTTCATAATTACATTGGTTGGTTTAAGAAACATTTGTTGAAGAAGTTTCTATACTTTTAATATTTATAAAAAAAAAACATTAATTCGGCAAGTCAGGGAGGAGATTCAATTAATAAACAATCCATAATGAGCAGGGGCAAAAAAGTTGTATTTTTATTTAAAAGTAATTATTATAAGTAGTATTATATTTTTATAGTAGTATTATAATTATTATAAGTACTATTATATTTTTATTTCCAACTTTTATTTGTGTTATTTCGGAAAAATCAATAAAACACTCGAGTTATTAACTCTAAAATCGTGTCAATTTCACTATTTTAAGTAACTATAATTAACGCCTTATTGTAATATTTACACACATGAATCGATTCCATGCATTTCTTTTATCTATAGTATAATTAGTCACCGAGGCGCTTAGAAACTTAAGGTTTGTAGTAGTTTTTATAAAATTATGTAAAATAAAAATAAAAAATGCCTTCATGGTGGAGGAACTGCCTACTATCCTTATGATAAACGTTTTATAAGTTCATCATGACAATTATTTGTTTGAGAAATTTGAGTTGAAAAAGTTTTCATACTTTTAAAATTTAAAAAAAAAAACAGTTAATAAATACTCCAAAATGAGTAGGGATAAAAAACATTATATTTTTATTTCTTTTTCCCTTTCTCCCATCGTTATTAGAAGCAGTTAATTTAAAAAGTCCATGGGCATTCCAAATAATACTTTCATTCTTATCTCAATAATTAGAAACATAAAGCATTTTGCATAGCGTGTTGTATATAATTAAACTGTTCAAAATTTATGCATTCCTCTATTTATAACTGAGAATACAATCTTAGAAGGAATAACATTTATAAAATGTTTACTCGTTTAGAATATGCATGAGAGGAAAACTAATTCATTGTTTATTATATGAGGCAGGGAAGGGTAATTTATAAAGACTTACATATTTTAAATACGGAACAAAATATTTTTAGTCCTTAAATACATTAAATGGAATTATATACGTACTAATTATGTTTATTAAAACAGGGCTGAAACAGCCTGGTGAGCTGCACATTGAATTTCACATTAATCTACACATTGAGTGAGCTGAACATTGACTTAAGCAAATGAACTTGTTTCGAAACTCAATAAGCGATGCCTAAAAAAATGCTTCAGATGTCATCCTTGAGGATTTGGGTTCAAAACTGTTGTGGCTCAATGTGGGAGCAGTTTAGAAGGCTCTAAATCAGGGGTTCATCAGCCAACCCAAATTATCTTGCGAGCCACATTGGAAATGCATCATAACTTCCCGGGCCCCACTGCAAAATTATATATCCCTATATTAAATAATGAGTTTTTATTATTGTATTTACTATTATTCTTATATGTAAACATAACACGTGGGCTGTAAAGTTCGTAGGCTGACACATAGATGGCGCTACTAGTATTAAATCCATATGATTTTTAGTTAGCCTTAACCTTCAAAAGATACGTGTATAAATTTGACAGCTGTTGCACTATCAGTATGTGAGTTATAGCATTTTTGGTGAAGCAACTTTTGTTAGTTTGAAAAAATGGATAAAAAGGAATTTCGTGTGTTAATAAAGCATTGCCGTTTTGGCGTAAAAAAATACTATTGAAGCCAAGGCTTGGCTTGATAAACATTATTCGGACTTTGCACCAGGAAAATCAACCGTAGAGAAGTGATTTGCTAAATTTAAACCAGGCGAAATGAGCACCGAGGATGATGCACGCAGCGGACGCCCCAAAGAGGCTGTTACCGACGAAAACATCAAAAAAGTCCACAAAATAATTTCTGATAACCGTAAAGTGAAGTTGATTGAGATAGCTGAGACCCTAAAGATATCAAAGGAATGTGTTGGACATATCGTGAATGAATATTTGGATATGCGAAAGCACTGTTCAAAGTGGGTACCGCGCGAGCTCACAATAGACCAAAAACAACAACGAATTGATGATTCTAAGCAGTGTTTGGGGCTGTTCAATCATAACAAACCCCAATTTTTACTTCGATATGTGACAATGGATGAAACATGGCTCCATCATTTCACACCAGAGTCCAATCGACAGTCAGCCGAGGGGACTGCACGTGATGAACACTAAAAATGCTATAACTTCACTAAAAATGCTATAACTCACATACTAATAGTGCACAGCTATCAAATTTATACACGTGAAGGTTAGGGCTAACTAAAAATCATATGAATTTAATACTAATAGCGCCATCTATGTGTCAGCCTACGAACTTTTCAGCCCACTTGTTAGATAATATTTTTTTAAAAAATAATAATAATAATGATAATAATGATGCTTAACGCACATTTTAAAGAAATATATCACACTAAAAATGAAATATGAAAAATTTATTAATATAAATGAAATTATTAAAAAATATTTATTTTACTAGCGTGATATTTATTTGAGCAAGAATATTATTTTAAAATCAATTAATCAAGTTAATTTTTGAATATATGGATGCACAAATAATATATAGTTTTTAATACATTGGTTTTCAGTACTTTGGCAATTATAAAATAAATATATTTTGTAAAAGTGGGATAAATCTCACGGGCCGGAAAAATTTTCGAGGCGGGCCGCGGGTTGGCCACCTCTGCTCTAAATAGTGCAGTGTGGGTGAAGCTGAAACTAGTAGATTTCTGTCGTTTTCGGGACGAATGTCTTATATAAAAGAACCCGACATGGGAAATAATTATATTTATTGAATCAAAGAAGTGAAGAGTTATGTTCAGGTTTTATTACTATTACTATATCAAATGTAGAGATTGGTTTGGTTTGGTTTGTCGCTCTATTGCCATTTTGTGCACACTTTAGGCTAATTAGACCGGGACCTACAGTTAAACAAATGTAAAGAGGTAGCATATATATTATATCGCATATATATTTCAAGAAACTAATTCATTTTATGTGGATGTTTATAACCTGGTGATTAAAAATAGATAATTTGTATTAAGTGAGAGATTTTTATTTTTATAACGATTTTTCTTAAGTAGCATTCTGTTTAAATAATGAAGCCTTCAAAAACCAACAGATAATTCAAAATTTATTTTAACACGCTCTGACATAGCAACATAATGTTGTCTTTTTTTATTTTAAATAATGATTTTTTTTAAACGTTTTACAAATTCAGAGCGATTAAAACTATTGATTCCGCATGAGTGAAATAATGCATAATAAAGATTTTCAGTGAAACGAGCTGTCAGATAATCAAAAAGCACGTTTTCCAATAATCCTATAAACAGTAATAAAGATTACAATAATTCAATATAAATTCACTGAGAAACTTCTTACCATAATGGAAAATATTAAACAATTTCTAGGTTACAATTGATGACCTATTGCTACATGTAGGTTACCAAACCAATCTCAGATGGTTATTGTTTTTATGGTTATTCGAAATGGACCTATAAATCGAAAGATTCAATTTGATACATTATTGCTCTACTTTCGAGTGTAGCGTACTCAGTAAAAGTCGCATTTACATTCAGAAATGAAACACCGATGAATTTTTATTTACATAAAAACATTTTAATTGGATTAATTATACCTGTATACGAATTTAAAGAATTATTAACTAATTTCTCAAATAAAAGCACTTCGTGTTTAATTTTTTACACATTAGTTACCATATCATTACGGATATTCGAAATAGTCCTATAAATCGGAAGATTCCATTTGATATATTATTGCTCTACTTTCGAGTGTAGAGTACTCAAAAAGTCGAATTTACATTCAGAATTGAGACATGGAAGATTTTTTTTTATTTATATGAGAACATTTTAATTGAATTAATTATACTTTTATACGAGTTTAAAAGAATTCTTAACTAATTTCTCAATTGAAAGCATTTCTTGTTTAGTTTTTTATACATTACTTACCATCTTATAATGGTAAGTAATGCATTTAAGTATGTTTGTGTATTTAGTTGTGTGTGTAAAAAATTAATCATCAAAACACACTTAAAAACATGCACAACAAATCACTGAGCATCGAAATGCACTTTTAAAATTTAAAAAAAATTTTTATGTTATGGCTTAGATTTTACAAGACCTAGCGCATTTATAATCGAAGCTTACCAACCACTTCAACCGCCTTTTTATTATTTTAATCTTTAGGCATTTCCTTACTGGAAATTGCAATAAAAAAAAACGAGATAATTAAGATTAAAACCATCGAGAACTACTGAGGATCGATTGAGAACCACCAAGAAAGTTCCGAAATATCAACTTGCAAAAATTTACCATCGCAAGTTGAGGAAGCAAAAAAAAATAGCCAACGATACTGAAAAAAAATGGCTTTTTCTTCACCGACAACAGAAAAATGTGCTGACGCGCTAGAACATGATGACTACAGCAACATCCAAAAACGGATACTTCCTACCTTATCTTGAATGAAAAAAAATTATTATCGAGTGAAATAATTCGCAAGGTCAAGAAGAAAGTGCGATCCCAGAGGAGTGATACGGAAGCGTTCGCTTTAGCAATTGATTTCATCTTAGAAACATCGGGGTTCAATTGAATTCTATCTGTTCGAAGTTTCTGTTCGCTGCATTATCATTGTATTACATAAGTAAAAGGGATTCATTCCTTAAATTCAATTTCATGAGACTCACTAACTTAAGTTTCTTAGGAGATGGTGAAGGATTCTGAAACAGAACAGACTGGAACTCCGAGATTTGTCCAGTACTCCTATTTCTATTCTCATTTAAAAGAGAGTATGTGAATTTATAGAATAGGACTTATGAAAGATCTTTGTTATTCAACATTATTCTTTTATGTCTGTGCCACGCAATTTTAATTAAATAGTGCACTAGAAACTCGTTGAAAACTAGAAATTTGAAATATTTAAATTTACGGAAACAAAGCATTTTATTTATTCAATATTAAATTTGTTTTAAAGTGTTAGTTTTGTTCTTTAAAAAGGTTATTTTAGAGTTGCATTATCGTCATACAAAATGCAATCCTTCTGTTGAATGTATGAAGTTCTTAAAACGACTTTATAATTCGTGAGATTTTGATGAATAGCATAGCTTATGAAAATGGGACTTATAAAAGATCTATTGTTATTGAATATTATTCTTTTATGTCTATCTCATATAATTTTAATTAAATAGTGCATTAGAAATTCATATTTGAAGTATTTAAATTTACGGAACCAAATCATTCTATTTATTCAATATTAAATTTGTTTTAAAGTGTTAGTTTTATTCTTTGAAAAAGCTATTTTAGAGTTGTTTTATGGCCAAGCAAAGTGCAATCGTTCTAAGCTGTGGTTTCGTAAACTCAAATTGTTCAAATTTGAATTTGCGGAACCAGAGCTTAGCCAACCACAAAGTTCTGTTTTTTCAATAGTAATTTTTTTTTCTTATTTTAAAGTGTTAGATTTTTTCTTTGAAAAAGTTATTTTAGAACTGTGTTATCGTCAAAGAAAATGCAATCGTTCTATTAAATGTATGAAGTTCTTAAGACGATTTTATAATTTGTGAGATTTTAATGAATATCATAACTTAGAAAAATAGGGCTTACGGAAAAATCTTTGTTATTGAATATTATTCTTTTATGCCTATCCTACACAATTTTAATTGAATAGTGCACTAGAAACTCAAATTTGAAGTATTTGAATTTTAGAACCAAAGCATTCTATTTATTCAATAGTAATTTTTCTTCTTATTTTAAAGTGTTAATTTTGTTCTTTGAAAAGGTTCTAAAATAACTTTTATAACATAGTTCTAATGTTATCGTCAAACAAAATGCAATCGTTCTATCGAATAAATGAAAGTTTTTAAACGATTTTAAAATTAGTAAGATTTTAATGAATATCATAGAGTATGAAAATAGGACTTGGGAATAGATAAATAGGAAAGATCTTTGTTATTGAATATTATTGTTTTATGTCCCTTTCACACAATTTTAATTAAATAGTGAAATAGAAACTCAAATATGAAGTATTTGAATTTACGGAACCAAATCATTATATTATTTAGAAAAAAAAATTGAAAAAAAGTGAAAAATTCTAACTTTTTTTAGGCATTCGTCTTCAGTGATACAGTGATTATGTTAAACCTACAAACTGCTCTTAAACTATTACAATATCTGATTGATAGAAAAAAATACAAAAGTTGAGAGCAATAAAAGATTTAGCAATAAAGAAAATAGCCCGTAGAGAAAAAAAATATTTGGAAAAATGTGATGAAAGAATAATGAAATAAACAAACGCACAGTCAGTCAATAGAAATACAACAAATAAGAAAATATTTAAAATCCTTTTATTTTTCGTTTAATTTATAATAAAAGTCACAACCTTTTCATTACATTCCTAAATTGACTTCAAAATATCTAAATAATCTATGCCATCATTGGCCACTGTATAAATGCTTAGAAAGCGTTATCAAATAAGCAAAATTGATACAACGCATTTTTTGCGTATATAAAATGGATCAAAAGCTATTTTAAAACAATTAATTACAAAAATTAATTTAAAATATAAGCAATATTTTCAATAAATAAAAAACCATCGACTCTACTGAAAATTGTCGAAATACACTACATTGTTTTTTACATATTTATATAACATTTTTTCATTTCTAAAATTCATATTACACGCCAACATGTATATTCTGTGTGGTTTGCTAATTTTCCATTCATTTGATTCTATCCTATAGAATTCATTTAAGTTTCATTAAATATTTGGATCTAATTAAACCTTTTTATGCGAAATCCTATATGAATATCTAGATATGCATTAAATATATTATCAATATATATAATTATTGTAAATGCATTATGTTATTATGATTAATATCTAGCTATATATTATTCATATGAGTATCTTGATGTGCATTTCGAGTTAAATCTCATTCTAGGAAATAATAATTTGACAAATTTATATACTGTAAACAATTATCAATATTGATGAACTGTAAATATACTGTGAACAGCGCACTTCACAAAAAATCTACATATTATTTCATGTAAATTTAAATATTAAACAATCGCTACTATGCACCTGAAATTTTTAACGGCGTGTCGTCCTATGAGCTTACGCAAATTTATTCCATGGCTAGAACATATAAATCAATGCTTAATAGCCTTTTATATTATATTTTTAACTAAATAATGTCCGATAAACTAATTAATGGATAACAAACTTTATTTAACAAACTTTATGGCAATTCTTTCAATAGAAGCGTCTATCTTGATTGAAAATATAGCAATCAAGAAAATTTGAAATTTGAGCTGTCAACTCTACAAAAAAAAAATTTAGAACACAGATTTTTATATACAATTTGAACATAGATTCTTAGAATTATTTTATATTTACTGAATACTTTAATTAATTGTTGAAATACACTGCAATAGTTTTTTACAAATTTATATAACCCTTTTTTCATTTTTGAAATTATTCAAAACATTCAGCTTTATTCATTTTCCATTATATTTCTTCCAATTATGAAAGCAATCGCAAGAATATTATTATCATCAATCATTTGTTATTTTTCTACATGGAATCATGGTAACATGTTAAATTTTTTACTAGAAATAATAATTATTATATTATTTATGGATTATTACGTACAGATTATTACCTAATTAATTCATAAAGTGATCAAAATAATAATTCCGCACTGTTCATTTTTTAGTTCATCATGGCATTTAAAATAGATTTTTCAAATTCGACAGTAGTAACATTAAAATTCAAGCTTCAGAAGTAACTTTGCTTTCAACCTTCCTTTTGAAATTTCATCCACGGTTGGTCATGAATAAATTTTTTAAAGTGCATTTCAAATTTATGTTTCAAAATTAGAAATATGTTTCAAAATCTTTTTCCGACGCTCAGAGTATATTAGCATTATTTCTGATGGCCTTTTATGCAAATAAATATAAATATTTCGGGATTTAATATAACTTTTTAAAATTCAGATCTTATCTGAAAAAATACATAAATATCGGATATGCAATGATGTCTTGATTTTTACAATTCCAAGATTAATTGTTTCAGAAAGAATTTATACCATTTACATACAAGCAGAAATTTTATTTGACATCATATTTATTACTAATTTTATTTAACATCATATTTATTGTAATTTTATTTGACATAATATTTGTTGAAAATTTTATTTGACATCATATTTATTGTTAATTTTATTTGACATCATATTTATTACTAATTTTATTTGACATTATATTTATTGCTAATTTTATACATCATATTTATTGCCAATCTTATTTGACATATTTATTACTAATTTTATTTGACATCATATTTATTGCTAATTTTATTTGACTTATATTTATTGCTAATTTTAATTTATTGCTAATTTTATTTGACATCATTTTATGCTAATTTTATTTGACATTATATTTATTACTAATTTTATTTGACATCATATTTATTGCTAATTTTATACGACATCATATTTGTTGCTAATTTTATTTCACATCATATTTATTGCTAATATTATTTGACATATTTTCATATTTGTTGCTTTTTTTAAAAATTGACATAATATTTATTGCTAAATAAATTTAGTGTCAAAATATTTTTCACGTCTGATCATCATTTATGTATCATACGTGGTATTCAAAGTATGTCATTTAAATCATATATTCCTGAACCAAACCTAGATAGTTTTTGCTGTAATTCTAATATACTATTCAACGTGAGAAAAATGTGAAGAAAAAGAGCAAATGAAAAAATACCGTCTTACAGTTTTCGGTATAATTAATGTATGGCAATTTTCTTACTGACAAGAACCACGAAAATAAACACTTTAATAGCCCATAAAAAGTTCCTCTTTTTGAACGTTATTTAAATTCTTACCTAAACCTTTCCTCCTTGGTTGGTTCAAATTCGGAATTACTGGCTGTAAATGTAAATACGAGAGATTAATTAGACATGCAGGCAAACTTTCGAAGACCTTAAGTATGTTTTTTTCGCGGCTTTCTTTAGTGTTGAACGTCTTATCTTAAAACTCTTGTGATAGCGCAGAGTAAACGTGTGGAAAATTCAAATGGCTTTTTTGGTTCTTGTCAAAATTGACTTTTATCACCCTATTTTTTTATTAGCTTAAGATACATAAGATGCACTCGACCGCAAAGTGCGACTACCCTGAATTTTTATGCTATTTTCCTTAATTTAAAAGAAAAAAAATTAAGAAAAGAAAATTCGTACAATCTTGGAATTGAAGAAAGGCAAAATTTCCAAGGTTCATTATAAGATTCCAAACGTTAATAAAGGATTTATTGAATCTCGTGAAAAGTTTAGATTTATTGCTCCCTTTATTAACTCATAAAATAGTAAATTTTGCGTTGTACTACATTTTTATCGCTGAAATTTTAACATTTGTATTTTTAGTTACGTTCAACTGATTTAAAGTAATACTGCTCTAACATCAGGCCTAATGGCCGAATAGCTATCGCTCTGGCACTCGCCTGTTTCCGGTTCAAATCCCGACGGTGCCATGGATGTTTGTAGTGGTTCGGAATCCACTTTAAACCGTAGGTTCCCGCTCTAATATGATCGTACGGCTTTGTGGGGGCAGTGTTACTTGCGTCCATAGCATATCTTCACGCTACAGTGCCCGCTGGGTAGTGCTAAATGAGTAGCAGCGATGCAGCCCTTGCTTATGGCATAAAAATTAACTGTTTTGTATTGCCAGATGCACTAGAACAGCAACAATAGTTCTAATATATGCTATTTAATATGTCTATAACAAGCCATTTGTTAAGAATTTTAAAGCATTAAATTTGATTCTAATATGGAATTTATAGATGTATTTATAAATTAACAATCAATCTTGTTTCACGTGAGAATAAAACGCGCTGAGTTTTAAATTCAAGCTGATGAGAAATTGCAAAATCTTACTTATTTAACACTTGCATACCATGCAATTTGATTTTTTAATTTACCATGCATTTCAAAAAATCAAGTAAACAGAAATATAGTTTTTCACGAAAACAGAAACAATCCATCGGAAACATATTTCAAAATTAAAAGAAGTTTTACTTAAATACTTCAAAGCTTTTGACGAGTTCTGGTGTTGTACTTGTAAAACTTTCGAAGAAGTTTAATAAATGTTTAAAGATGTTTAACTCGATCTCGACTTGCTGAATTGCTTGATCATACATGTTTTTCTATAAACTATTTTCAAAACAATTAGAGAAAATTGTGAGTTCTTTATGATACAACCATTTTCAGACTAGATGACTGACCAGTTTGTCAGACACTGTCAACCAGACTGTTGTTTAGCAAACAAGAAATACAAGATATTAAAAAAAAATATTGGGCTTACAAACTTTGAATAACGAAAAAATTAATTGGATAGAAAGATAAATTTAATAATGTAGTTCTAGGATAGAATGATACTAAACATAATTGCAGATACTATGAGATTAAATTAAGTAGTGCAGTCCGAAAGTAATAAAGAATCAACAACAAATAGCAAAACTAGACAAATAAAGAAATTATTAATTATTAAAAAGTTTTATATGGGTATAATAAATAGTTTATATCAGAAATAGGGTTATAAGAACAAATTATAAGATAAAAGAAATAATTGCATGTTCTAGAAGAGATATGCATCTGAGGATTGAGGATTTTAATTTGGTTCCGAAACACTGAATCGAAATTTTTTTCTACAATGACCTGGAGATTTTGGATGGCAGTTAACAATGAGAAGATGGTACTTTAGTTTAACTTGTTTCCTTAATGTAATGAATAGAAGCTGCAATTTTAACTCCATAGATTTATTTCAATATTAAATACTTCAAATTGCAGCAATAAGTGTGTCAGATGGAAATGTTTTACTTTAGATGGTTTCGAAACAGTAAGAACTAATATTTTTAATGGTTTTTCAGTGAATATGTTAAAATAAATTTGAAAAGCTTTTAATTTTTAATTTTTACGCGAGATATTCGAGGATTTAGGGATTTCATCTTGAATCTTAATTGTTGATTTATGAGTTAACGACAGGGACATAAAATTTTGCTTCATGTCATGGGTGGTGTCTGGTTTTTGTTGCAATGTGCTGTCTGGTTTTTGTTGGTTCTGGTTTGTCTGCTGTCTGCTTTTTGTTTATACAATACCAAGCTATGTCCATGAAAGCGAGTTCATAAACATATGACGGCAGAACAGAAATCGTTTGTAGGGGGATTATGATATCAAATAATAATGTCAATGAACAATTATATAAATATATCAATCCAATTGAATATATTTTAAAACAGTAAAGCCTCCTTCACACCCAAGCGTTGAGCAATGAAGTGCCGAAACGAAATTTTTTTTTCGATCCATTCACATCGAAACAGACAGAACATGACAGAAATCTTTTTACACCCAGTGAAGTTCCAGTTATTCTTACGATCCTTATTGGCCAATCCATGTCACATGACGCGTCAAAGGTTCAAGAATTAAACATTGGCCAACTTAGAGCGATCGTTTCAGGCGTTGCGCGTTAAGGCTTATGATTGGTCAACACATTTCTCTTCGCCGCATTATAACTTGGTATGCAAAGGCCTTAAATAAACAGTAATTCTTTAATAAAAGGATACTCTCTTTCTAAATTTTATCACATCTCCATAAGTCCATTAACGTCAGACATGATATTTGTTCAACACATTTTCAATACGAGGAAACAATGCAACATATCGTAAATAATTTTTTATGTTTAACTTTATAATGACAATGAGACAGTTAGAACAGTGTTGGAAGACATATTTGTCTTACTACACTGTCATTTTCATACTTCACACCACAATGGCTTTTATTCTTAGATATATTATTTTAATATTTATGACAAAGATATATTTACAATATTATGTCAATTGATAAGTATTGTTTTAGATATAATCTCAACATGGGTATTATTGTATATAAAATAACTAATTAAATACCTAATTAGCCAATATATTTGTTCGCAACCGGTTTTGCGTTAAAAAGAAACCTTAGAATTACTTGTTGCAGATTATAATCAGCAGAGTAATCTATTGATTTTTGTTACTTTTAAGTTAAGCTAAAATTATTTCCAAAAAATCGATACCTAAACATTCAACAGAAACAAACAGGCCTCATAAAAATAAAAATTAGGAACTTATGGACACAGTGGATGATAGAATTTATCTGTATTTTTAGGAATCATCAGAAAAAGAATCACCAGAAAAACCAATTCATACGTCAATGTAATGTCGGTTAAAAAGTGTTTGGGGAAAATTTAAAAGAGAGTATAAAACGCTTCCCAGAAAGCTAAACTAATATTTAACTATGATACTAATCAATATTTTCTTCCCGTAAGTAAATACAGAAAATGTACATTGTCGAACATTTTATCTAATGTTTTAAAAAAAACATTTTCCCTTTATAGTATCATTGAAATTTATTGTTTTGCATTCAATTTAGTTTGTCGCAGTAATGTCATTTTTTTTATGCACAAGAGTTAATTAGACCTACAGATTAAAGTAGATTTCCAACCTGTACCAAGCAACCGTACTACAGCCAGTATTCGAGTATGAAGCTTGTGGTATCAGAGTCCATAGCGCTAACCACAACCACTTAGCCATCAGACCGCTTCGCATTCTCGGATGAAATATTTTGTTTGTTTTTATTTCCCTCATAAAATATGTACAGTTAATACTTATTTTTTCTTTATACAAAGGATCTTATACCCAAATATTTTCTTTTTTTTTTTTTCAAATATTTACACTGTATTAAAAACATTAATTTATTTTTTTAAACATTAAAATTTTTTTAATTTAATATATAAATACGGCTTACAAACAACCTCTCTTAAAAATTTTTAAAAAATGTACTGGTAATTTAAGATTTATGCAAGGTGTGTATTATAAACAAGAAATTACAGGACTTTGCCTTAGTCGTGAAACTTTTTGTGTGCAAAATGGTGGAATTCATTTTATAATATCTATTTACAGGTTATTGTATTTTTCCTTGGATCGATAGGTCTAATTTTTATTTATGTATACTTCGACCAGCATACCGATAGACAATGGAAATATGTAGGTATTTCTTAATGGCACAATGGCACACGATAAACAATTTAGTTATATGTAGTTTATTACAGTTAAAACATACACATCATATCAACATACTACAACATGAGTCTTGAAGAGGTAACAACATAAAAATCAACAAATGTAAGCAATAAAATCAATGTTAATATCACATAAATTGTTGATATCGTTCAATATATTTGAAACATCGTAAACTATTTCAGAGTTATCAACTTATTTCATCTTCACTGTATAATGGCATGGAATCAAATTCATCTCGAGATAGTGTTTTAAGCTGTCTTATGGATTTATCATGACAACCTCCGATATAAAACTGGCTTTCGGTTCGACTTCGCATTTCAGGATTCTAACCAGGGTCCCTTAATTCGCGAACCAAACACATCCCTTAATCGCGGACATATACATCCATTGACATCATTTCTGGCGTTTTCTACAAGCAGATAATTTAAAATTGATAACTTGATAATCTAGATTTAAAATTGATAACTTGAGGTGTTTTATTGCGACAGTTTTATATAAAACATTACAGTTCAATGTTAAAGCTGAAAACAGTAATTTCAGAATAGTTCAAGAAAATATATTTTTCCTCGTGATAAAAATAAAATCTTTTCCGAACTTTTTTGCAACTGCCTGATGACTAATTTGCTACCGATTCAGCCTTAGCTACCACTGGCTTTAGGTTGGTCGAATGGTTGATAAAGTTTTGAAATTCGTTTGAAACTGTAGATGCCTGTCTAATTATCCCTCGTGCACAAAAAATGACCTTTGAGCGACAAACCAAAGTTTCTTGTAGAGGTCAATTTTCCTGACAGAAATAGAGCTAAATTAAAATAAACAATAGTATTAAAATGTAACTTTTTCTAGTTTTCTCAAATTTATTTGCAACTATTATATGAAAACACTAAATATAACTTATTATCCAAGTGCAATATATGTTGTAAAACAAAAATAAAGTTATTGTTATAATTGCCTTAGAGCCAACGAAAAAGAGGCAAATGATGAAGCTTGCTAAACCCAAATTTAGCCATATAAGTTCAAACTATTTTATTGATATGTAGCAGATTCATCCTAAATAAGATGAACTGACATTGTGCTACTCTAATTTGGAAAGGACATCCCCATAAATAGAATCTAGAGATTCACACCCTTCTTTCGAAGATCCAAATGACAGATTTTCCTGTTTATAGATTCATATTTCTCAATCTCAGTTTACAGATTCATATTACTTATTCTCAGTTTGCAGATTCATATTTCTCATTCTCAGTTTACAGATTCATAATTCTCATTCTCAGTTTACAGATTCATATTTCTCATTCTCAGTTTACAGATTCATATTTCTCATTCCAAGCAAAATACCAGAGTTTCTGGTTCAGCAGTACTTGTAGGGTTTCGAATCATCCATTAGATTGGAAACATAGCGTACTCTGCTACACCAAACGCAAAGTAAAAACCGTAATTTTCATTCATAAAGTAATAGTTTTCATTTTTGCGAAGAATATCCTTTCTTTAAGTCTGTAGTCTGATAATTTTTCAGTCACTGCATAGGGACTATAACTAGTATACTTCAATAGAGGTAATCGCCAATGAGCAAACTCAGAATGTGTAAATAAACAAAAATTTAAAATTGTACAATTTTGTAGAAATTGTAGTAGTGAGTCTCATCTCGATTTAAGCTTCCGTTGCATGCCATACACCCATTAAAATTATAATCTAGAATCTTAAAATTATAATCTGAACCAATTAAAATTATAATCTGGATAATTTTAATCTGGAGAGGGCTCAAATTTAGTTTTAATCAAAGGTCATTTAAGGTATCCGACTAGGATCAAAACCATTTTTCAAACACATATAAGTAATTGTACTTTTTATATTTGAAAATATCATAATAAAAATAGATGCTTTAAATTTTATCAAAAAAGAAAATTGAATATCAATAATTTTTTTTTTGAGCAAAAATGCTGGAAAAGTAGCATACTTGCAAAGATTTATGATTTAAAGAAAATAACGTTCATTACATTATTTCTATCGTCTTTGTACAGAAACAAGCTAGAAGCTAGAGGCTGCTTGAGCAGCCAAGCTGCTTCGCAACATGCCAAATCAAACATTATTTCTATATATATGTATCAAAATTTATGTATTATACGAATGTAGAAATTTAATTCAAAGTACTTTTGTAAATCATAGTATTTGCTATTAAATTGTTCATAGAAGTGATAGTAGCAGAGATTTATGAAAAATTTAAATACTCTTATGAATTTGAAATTGCATAAGTCTATTTATATTATATAGCTTGATATGATATATTTCGACAGTTATATATCCACAAATCTTAGTTCATAACTTTTAAAATAATGTTGAAAATAGTTGTGCTGATATTTATAAAATTTCACATAAAAGCTTTTGAGCTATCACTTTCCAAAGATTGAAATTTTTACAAACAAAAAAACAATTTCGTGGAATATTTAAGTTAGACTTTACATTTATGGTATCAACTGTCATATTTATAAGCTACATGATCTTCTGTCTTATTCTCGATATAATCTTATTTACTGGTGGCTTTAATTTTTTCTGTAGATAAATATAACTTCTTTTTGAGTCTGTTATTTTATGAGTGTCAAAATGTATAAATACATTATAAGTAAAATGATCAAGATTTATATATATTGCATGAAATATTTTAAGAGATCCTGAATTCAATTTTTATTTTTCCATTCATTTTCAATTTTATTTTTTATCTTTAAATATGCCCCCAAGAGAAGATAACTCTATATTCATTCATTTGTATTTTTCAATGTTTCCAATTTCTATATTTGTATATTTCAATGTTTGTATATAAATTTCCAATTTCTATATTTGCATATTTCAATGTTTGTATATAAATTTCCAATTTCAATGTTTGTATATAAATTTCCAATTTCAATGTTTGTATATAAATTTCCAATTTCAATGTTTGTATATAAATTTCCAATTTCAATGTTTGTATATAAATTTCCAATTTCAATGTTTGTATATAAATTTCTAATTTCAATGTTTGTATATGAATTTCCAATTTCAATGTTTGTACACGAACAATTTATCGTATACAAACATTGAAATTTTTCCTAGCATTTTGTATTTTACTTTACCATAGACATTTATTCACTAATTTTGGCTCATACTTCCATATAAAGAGATTTATTAGTATTAATTTAAAGGAAAAGAGTATTAGGAATTTTTATTTTTAATTTGACATGACTAGATTTAGATTTTGAAATGCCAATTTTTAGTTGTTTTAGCAACTATCACCTAAAAATAAAATTCTTGTAATGTAATTTTTATCAATTGTAGTTTCAAAATAAAGTCAAAGGTAAAATTTCAACTATTTGAATAATATCATTGAAAGAATTCAATGACATTCAATTAGACATTTTGACCGAAATTTCGATTTTTAGAGTAGTTTGATCCTAATTTGCAGCTTCTGAATCTGTTTCTTATCCTTTCAGCCATCTCTCAGAGCAATAATGCATTAGTGGAATTCTACTAGGATTTCTTCTATCGAAAAATTTCAGTCTCTGTAGTAATATCTTTCAATACACGATGATCAACGACAGTAGCTTACCCATGGAATACTTTTCTTCGGGCATTTAGAATCTATAGAGTACATTTGGATCCAACTTCGACGGAATGCAATTTCAGAAGATTTCATTTTTAAAATGTATTTCAACTATATGTCCGTCCTTAGCTAGTATGTCAATTTTTCGCCTCTTGGAAAGAAATCGGTAAAGACATCCAGACTCACGCCGGACTTGTTTCCTGATAAGTGGAACACTTTTATTGAACTGCATTCTGTGTTCGGATATTATTCGAAAATAACATCAGAATTTTTTCGAATGCTATATCTATTCCTCTTTCTATAGTAAATGTTGAATCCGGGAATTAAAGTATCTAAGAATAAAAATGCTTTGCATATACAAATACACAAGATCCCATAGCAATAACTGAAAAAGACGATTTTTTTCTATATGATATATTGGATTTAAAATTTGAGATAAAGATTTCAATCTTGAATGAGTTAAAATAGCAATAAAAATAATATTTTTAATGATTAAACGCTTTAATTTCAAATTACAGTAATAAATATTCATAAAATGTATATGAATACATAAAATGTTTTCATATATGATTTTCTCTTAAAACAATAAAAAAAATTCAAAATCAACTTTCAAAACAAGTAATATCATAATTTTTTGAATGTTATAGCTATTCCTCTTTCTACAATAAATGTTGAATCCGTGAAATAGAGTGTCTAGAATAAAAAATGCTTTGCATATACAAATACACAAGATAGCATTGCAATAACTAAAAAAAGACCACTTTTTCTGTAAGATACATTCAAATTGTTATCTCAAATTTTAAATCCAATCTTGAATCGGTTAAAATAATAATAATACTATTTTTAATGAGTAAAAGCTTTAATTTCAAATGTACAATAATAAAGATTTATAAAATAAAATGTTTTCATAAATGATTTACTTTCAAAATAAATCAAAATCAAATTTCAAAACAAATAACATCAGAATTTTTCGAATGTTATAGCTATTCCTCTTTCTGTAGTAAATTTTGAATCCGTGAATTAGAGTGTCTTAAAATAAAAAATGCTTTGCATATAGAAGTACACAAGATTGCATCGCAATAACTGAAAAAGATATTTTTTTTAGGATATATATATTTTAAATTTAAAATCTAATCTTGAATCGGAAATATGAGCTAAAATAATAATAATAAGATTTGTAAAGACTAAAGGCTTTAATTTCAAATATACAATAAAGATATTTTTTTTCGCTAAATTTTGGCCTCATACTTCCATATAAGGTGATTTATTAGTATGTAAAAATGGTTTAAAGATTTATAAAATATATATAAATATATAAAGTTTTCATATATGCTTTTCTTTCAAAGCTATCCTAAAAATTCACTCATAGATTGATAATATAATTCATTACTGATAAGAGGAACACTTTTATTGAACTGCATTCTGTGTTCGGATATTATTCGCAAATAACATCAGAATTTTTTCGAATGTTATATTTATTTCTCGTTCTATAGTAAATGTTGAATCCGTGAATTATAGTATCTAAGAATAAAAAATGCTTTGCATATACAAATACACAAGATAGCATTGCAATAACTGAAAAAGACCACTTTTTTTATGATACATATATTTCAAATTTAAAATCCAATCTTGGATCGGAAATATGAGCTAAAATAATAATAATAATGTAATATTTTTATTATATTTTAATTTAATATATTATTTTATAATTTAACAATATTATTTAATTTTATTTTTAATAATTATATTTTAATAATAGTAATAATAATAACAATACAAATTTTTAAAGATTAAATGTTTTAATTTCAAATTTACCATAATAAAGAATTCATAAAATGTATATGAATATATAAAATGTTTTCAGATATGATTTTCTTTCAAAACGATCATAAAAATTCATATACAGATAGATAATATAAGGCATTACAACAATGGATTTTTTTCTAAAAAATAATAATTTTTTACTAAGTTACGGAAAGACTTTCTTTACTTTTATGTTTTTACATTGATAAATATAAATATTTGATTCAGCTAACTGAAAAATATTATGGCACTAATGGCATTTTGTATTTAATTAAAAAAGGAAAAAAAAAAAAGATTATTCATTTAACAACACAATAACAGTGATGACAAAAAATACTCAATGACAAAAAATTCATACAAATATAGATAATATAAAGCATTACAACAATAATATTTTTTCTAAAAAGTAATAATTTTTCACTAAGTGATGGAAAATTTTCTTTATATTTATGTTTTTACATTGATAAATATAAATATTTGATTCAATTAACTGAAAGAAAATATGGCACTAATAACATTTTGTATTCAATCAAAAAACGAAAAAAAAAAAAAAAAAAAAAGATTATTCATCTAGCAGCACAATATCCGTCATGACAAAGAATACTCAACGACAAAAAATTCATACACAGATAATTAATATAAAGCATTACAACAATGTATTTTTTTTTCTAAAATGTAATAATTTTTCCCTAAATGACTGAAAGAATTTCTTTACTTTTATGTTTTTACATTGATAAATATAAATATTTCATTCAGTTAACTGAAAAAATTATGGCGTTAATGACAATTTGTATTTAATCAAAAAAACGTAAAAAAATTATTCAATTAACAACACGATATCACTGATAACAAAGAATACTAAACGACAAAAAAAAAATATATATATTGTGCAGATAGATAGTATAAAGCATTATAACAATGGA
The DNA here is from genome assembly GCA_021605075.1 of Caerostris darwini. NCBI lineage: Eukaryota > Metazoa > Arthropoda > Arachnida > Araneae > Araneidae > Caerostris > Caerostris darwini. The sequence goes on from BPLQ01005020.1 coordinate 87,233, forward strand.
ATTTTTTTCTAAAAAATAATAATATTTTACTAAATAACTGAAAGATTTTCTAAGGCGCTAATGATATTTTGAATTTAATCAAAAAACTAAAAAAGAAATAAAAAGATTATTCATGTAACAACACGCTATCAATGATGACAAAGAAATACTCAACGACAAAAAATTCATACACTTATAGAATAGTATAAATCTATCATAAATAAATATTTATCTATCTATCTATCATAAGTATAAATCTATAATAAAGCATTACGACAATGGATTTGTTTTCTAAAAAAATTATAATTTTTTTACTAAGTGACAAAAAGATTTTCTATACTTTTATGTTTTTCCATTTATAAATATAAATATTTGATTCAGTTAGCTGAAAAAAATTATGACGCTGATGACATTTTGTATTTAATCGAAAAACGAAAAAAAATATTATTCATCTAACAACACGATATCAATGATGACAAAGAATACTCAACGACAAAAGAATTGCATCGCATATTCCCATAAAAAAAATCCATGTGTTTAAATACAGGTTTGAAAACTTCAACTTAAGCACGTTCTTCTTTTGGTATGCTGCACATCTTTCCTGAAAGAGAAAGTTTTAGGTATTCCGGCTATTATACTTTTAAACCTACTTTCGAATAACGTTTGAAGTTAACGGTCAGTGTACGTAGCAGCATTCTTATCCAAATTTTGCCCCGCATAAAGAAGAAACTTGTAAGAAGTTTTATTCTATTTATTGGGGCATGAATTCTAAAGTATCTCATAAGCGACATTCATATCAATAAGGGTAGACTAAAGTTCTTTATGCAACAAAGCAGCATACGATATTTAAGGTCACAATATCCGAGCAATTTTTGATATATGATAAAACAACGATTTTAAATTATATTATTTGCAATTTGTTTTAAAATATTTATATTGCAGACTATTCAAAATAAATATCTTGCATTTTCCCTTCATATGTCTATATTTAATTCAAATCAGCCTATCGACTTTATTTGTTGTTCAATTTGATGTGTTTTCCTAAAATTTTATATCAAACATATAATTATAAAATTAATACAAAGATAATTTTCAGTGCAACTAAAAAAACAAAACAAATAAAATAACTAATATCAATTTTAACAACACTTATACGGTGTGGTTTGTCGCTCTACGGTCATTTTGCGTACACTTTAAGCCAACTAAACAGGGACCTACAGTTTAGCATGGACTCCGACCACCTAACAAACACCCATACCACCCCCAGAATTCGATCTTGTTGCCTGTCGTACCAAAGGCCAAAGCGCTAGCCAAATGGCCATCAGGCCGCACTCTTTCGGTCAGAAATGTAACTTCAATTGGCATTTGTCTAACAATATGTTTTTAAAATGCATTTTAATAAATTAATTATACAATGATTATCTGAATGACAATTATTGTACTGTAATATTTCAATAAAGTTTTATCTTAAGTAAAAATAATTAAATTTTAAAATATCAAAATTTTTAAATAATTGATAACTGGAATAAAATCATTCAAAATACCGAAGAAATAAGGATTATAAAATTTTTAATGTAGTAATTCTAATGAGTTAATGATTTAATAAAAAGAAATAAATTTGCAAAGCGTATTGGACCTTGCAGAAATGTATTGAACCAGATAGCAGGAAGCTATATTTCCATTCATATGCCTATAATTAGTTCAGATGGTTTAGTACAATCTTTATTTTTTGCTGAATTTTATGTGATTTCATAAAATGTTTCATTAAACATATAATTATAAAATAAATACATAGATAATTTTTAGTGTGCAAATTGAAAATAACTAATATCAACTTTTAGCAACACTTTCTATGAGAAATGTAACTTCAGTTGGCATTTGTCTAACAATATATCTTCATGCCTTTTAATAAAGTAATTATACAATTATTATCAAGAGTTATCTGAGTGGCAATTATTGTACTATAACGATTTCAAGAAAGATTTATCTTAAGTAGAAATAATTAAATTTTAAAATATCCACAATTCTAAATTACTGATAACTGGAAAAAAAATCATTCACAATACCCAACAAATAAAGATTAAAAATTTTGGAATTAATTAATTCTAATGCCTTAATAATTTATTAAAAAGAAATAAATTTACAATGCATATTGAACATTGGAAAAATGGTTTGAACCAGATAGGAGGTGGCTATATTTCCATTCACATGTCTATATTTAGTTCAGATGAGCCTACCAGCTTTATTTGTGGCTGAATTTGCTGTGGTTTCGTAAAATTTTCTATCAAACATATAATTATAAAATAAATACATAGATGATTTTTGGTGTACAAACTGAAAAATAACTGATATCAATTTTTAGCAACAATAATTAAAAAATTGTAATTGTTTTTTAATTATTATTAATTTAATAGCAATAATTAAAAAATTTTGAATGAAGTAACTCTAATGCCTTAATAATTTAATAAAAAGAAATAAATTTTCTATACATATTGGACATGAAAGAAATGTATTGAACCAGACAGCAGGTGGCCCAGGTTTATTATATTAATTTAGTTCACTAGAGAAATAAATTTGATTGCTTTCCCATCAACTGCCAAAAGCTTAATCATTGATTGTAGGAACAGAATTCTTTTTTTGTAGCCAAGCTTAAGGAGTAGATATGGGAAGATACAATCTTGCGTATGTTATTAATTCTATTCATCATACCAACCACATATTTTTGCTGCTTAAATTGCCGAGAAGATATTAGCATTTATTTGTGCTACCATATTGAATTGATTGAAGATTTTTATTAAAACAACCTGCAAATATGATCAGGTTATATACTAGTATAAATAAAACATTTTTAAGCTTCAGTAAATATTATTAAGAAAAAATATCAGTGTAAAAGGTAACTTATCATTTGGCAAATTGTAGGAGAAAACAACTATTTGTAAATAAAAATAATTCACAAAGTAAAATATAAATAGATCTATATAATAGAATTTTTAGAATAGAATAGAATAGACCTATATAATAGAATTTTTAGAATACAATAGAATAGATCTATATAATAGAATTTTTAGAATAGAATAGAATAGAATATATATATATAATAGAAACTCAATAAAATAAATAAATACATAGAAAAAAACACAATGACATAAACTTAAAAAATTTAGCATTTTAATTTCCAATTTCTGAAGATAAATAATTTATAAACGAAGTGGTGTCAAACATAAAATGGGAATTTTTTTAATTAAAAAATAAGCAGTGACAATTTTTTCAAAATTTTCTGTTACACACCGGATAAAACAATAGTGAATTAAGCGAAAAAATTAGGAGGCTACGTATTATAATTTTTAAGTTATGCTGGAACATGCACACACAACTACATATATTCATTTTTATATGCATAGAAATGTTCAATCAGTTAATAATGGCATCAATATTTTGAAAAAAAATCATTCTTTTCTGTAAAAAATAGAAAAAAAAAATATTTTCTATATAAAAATAATTCAGATTTTTACCCAATAATAATTTATTTACAAATAATAATTATTTTTAAAAGTAAATTAATAATAGTAATTATTATTTTAATTTATAAATTTAAATAATTATTTTAAATAATAATTATTTTTTTAAAGTTATTCATATTAATTATAGTTATATTATTTTAAATTTAATGCAATAATTTTAAAAAATGTTTTCATTTAAACAAAAATTTATTTTCAAATATTTTTAATTTGTTTTAATAGTTTATAAATATTAAATTTAATGAATTAATTTTTAAATTAAATCAAAATTAGTTACAGGCATCATATTAGATATTAATATTCGCTTAAAAATTACTAAAAATTCAAACGAATATATAGCAAGCTGTTTTCTTTCGCATTAATTCTCTTTCTTATTTAAAACAATAATATCATATGAAATGAAAATTAAAATAAGAATAGGAATAATAATAATTTACATCATTTCTATCCTTACGTGAAATTTTTTTCTTATCCTTTGTTGTACTTTCCTATCATACAAATTGCATAAAACCTCGTAGTAAAAAAATCAAAAGTAAGCATTTTTTTAGATATTAGTTATTTAAAATACTGTATGATTAGAAATAAATCATCGTATATGTAATGAAATACTTTGAAAAATTCTTTCGAAAGTAGTTATAAAACGATAACAAGATAATAATAATAATAAGTTTCAATAAAATACATTGAGCTCCAAACATTTAATATTTGGTATTGAATAGAAATTATTAAATCTTTTCATACTAAAACGCAATTATCTAATGTGTCCTAAAAAAAGTCTCTAAAACCAATGCTTTCAAATTTTTCTATTAATATTTTTTCATTTTTAAATAAAAACGTTTAAGCAGCTATTCACTCCCGACAAACTTTGAAAAAAAGTACTTTTTAAGTTTTTATGTTTAAAGTAACATAATGTAATATTTGATGTTCGCATAAATAATATTCATGGGTTGTTGTTTTTTTATTATTTAACTGTAACATTTTTATTCTACGATTCGACAATACTTTAGAAATCATAGAAATGTATCTGTGACATCTTTTATAAAAATTATTAATCTAATCATTCAAAAAAAAGTCATAAACATAACTCAGGAAATTCTACTGATACAAATATTGCACAGACACAAGCTGGCAAATTTTCAATCAGGTTTATTCTAGATACTATGAAAGTTAGATTAATTTTCAAAAGGTGAAATTCATTTATGTGAAACAGCGAAAGACCAAAGTTTCAAATCCAGGAATGAATTCTTCAGTTTAAATTTCAGCAGAATACGTCTAATCCTCAGTCTCCAATCACCTCATCAACAAACCTCACCTTCAGCAAGGCTTTGCAATTCATTGCGAGTGAAAATGTTTTGCAGGGTAGATTGAGAGTCACCCTTTAGCAAATTTGCTTTCAGTGCTTTATAATCCGATTACCAGGGTATTAGTTTCGATGATTTATTTGGAGCGGCAGTGAAGAGAGAGGGAAAACTTCCTGTAAGCGGCTCTCACCCCGCGTTTTTCTATCTTAAAGTTGTTAAAATTTGAATACAGCATTCTGTTGTCGAATATCGTAATAAGGCTCAGTTAATATTCCATGAATAATGAAACAGTTGGGACAGAACATGATACTTATATTTCACAATCAGCATCTTAATAACTTTTTCCCTCTTCAACAAAATTTGTTTTTAAATATGTTTTCGTTAGAAATATGTATTTTATTTCAACTGAAAGTATTCATATTTCCTTGAGCAAAATGTAATTCGACTCTGAAATGATTTTTTTTTCCAGTCAAAATTATCGGGAATCATTTGAAAATTTCATTCCTTGCTTAAAAGTAGCAATACAATATATGTTTCTTTCATATTGGAACAGCTGGAATAGAACATGGTGCTCATATTTTACAATAAATGTCTTAATATTTTTTCCCTCTGCAGAAGAATTGATTTTTTATAAATATTTCCTTTAGAGATGTAAATTTATTTAAATCGAAAGTATTAAAAACTCTATGAACAAAAAAGTACAATGAAATTCTGAAATGGTTTTTTTTGGCCTAAATTGTCGAGCCTCATCTTGAAATTTCACATGTTTGGAAACAGCAAAAAATATATTTTCATTTCCATAGTGGAATAGCTACAATACTGTATGAGACTTATATTTCACAATAAACGATTTAATAATTTTTCCCTCAATAGTGAAAATGAGTTTTAAAAATGTTTTTTTTACAAATGTAAATTTATTTAAATCGAAAATATTAAAATTTCTATGAATCTCTGAATTAAATTCTGAAAACATTTTTCATGCCACAGTATGTTAAAGTTGCAAAAATTTGTTGAGATTCCATTGAAACTTTCACTTCTTGCAGTAGTAATAAAGAATATTTTTTTACCCTCAAGCACTTTATTACCTTCTTACTAAACAAAGAAACAAAGGGTAGAAAAATTATAACTTTTCAGTTTAGACAGTTATTGGCTACACTAGTGATGCGCGGCACCATCTGACATAGTATCAGCCACAAACTTTGACATTTTTTATCTTTACTTACTCAGAAAATTTTTGTCATACAGGCGCCATTTTTGTTGTTTACAGCAATTTGAAAATTGTATTTCAATCATAAAATGAAATTAACTCTTGAAGATTTTCGTGTGATGATTAACTTCGACTTTCCTTGGATAATAGATAGTCGAAGATGATTTCCTGACATGGATTATCGAAAGAGTAATACATCGATCAGCTTATTCCAACTTTTGGTGTTGAAGCACCATCTGAAACCACTGTATATTACTGGTTCAGTGAATTTAATCGTGGAGCTTGTTAACTCACGGACGAATTTGAAGAATGTCGTCCACAATCGGCTATTGTGCCAGAAAACATCAAAATGCAGGATATGTGACATTAGTACGATTAGGTCTTCTTTAAGCATAAGTATGAAAAGCATACAAAACATTTATACACGAACTTTTAGGTAAGAATCAGATTTATTTGTTGGATTCTGAATAATTTGGCAAATACTCAAAAACAACCTCATATCTTTTGTTGCAACCGGTCGATTTTCTATGCTAAACAACATTTACACAATTGACGAATCTTGCATCTATGCGTATGAGTACGAAAATAAAAAGCAAATCGATTGTATGGGTCTTCCAAGTTCAGCCAAACACAACAAATGTTATTCACGCAAGAATCACTTCGAAGCAAATGGTCGCCTGACTTTTGGGATTAAACGGACATGTGGCTATAGTAAATCATAGAACGATCAATTCTGAATGGTATACAAGCATTTTTTTGCAAGAAGTCAATGAAAAAAATAAAAAAAGTGCAGGATTGTTCTTCATCATGACAACGCTAGCTCGGCCAAACAACTCAATATTTGACCTGTCAAAACATCTAATTGATAGGTCATCCGGCGTACAGTCCTGATTTGCCACACAATGATTTCTTTTTGTTTCCGTACGTGAAGAATAAACTACGTGGTCAATGATTTTCGACACCAGAAGAATCGGTTGATGCATTCAAAATGCATGTTTTTCAGATATCTTAATCGGAATGGAAAAAGTACTACGAAAATTGGTACAAACGCGTACAAAAATGTTTTGATCAGCAAACAGAATATTTTGAAAAACAATTAAACTATTTTTAATGAAAAAAACTATGTTTGTTTATAATTCCGGATATATAAATTGCACCCTTCGTGTAATCGGAAACAATGAATTTAATAAATAGTCTCACTTCTATCTCCTGTCCAGGTATAAACAGAGCAGCTCAATTTTCAGGTTGTAATTCTTCGTATCCTTTGAAACACCATATAAAGATAAAAATCATAGCAGACAACTTAAACAGAATAAAAATCAAAAGATGTATCGAAATAAATTTTTTATATATTACTTTTACCTCATTTATACTAATTTTTCTTCAGAAATGTATGTTGCAAATCATTGTCTTGTTGGAACTCAAATTTTTCTTTTACTTTAATTTTAATTTATTAGCATTTTTATACAATTTGACTTGTATAACTTAATCAGCCATGTTTATAAATTCAATTATACGCAAACAAATTGTTAACTATACATATCTCGACCACCACAGAAGCCTCATAAATTTTTTCTGTAACAAAAATATATGCTTTTCAAAGAATATATTTTTCTTCATATTATAGCTAAATTTCTTTGATTCTTTGCTGAAAATATCGTTTTCCAATCTAAAAGATCACTGTTAATATACCATATTGCAAGATCAAATCTCTTTTGTTTATTAGCCACATTGATTCAAAGATTAAATTTCTTTTTGTCTGGTATATTTAAAGATTTCCTATAGTATTTATATTTATAAGAAGCATTTATTTACTCAAATAACACAAGAGGAATTTCGATTCTTAAAATCCACCCCAAAAAAAAAAATTTGAAATCGGAAAAATTTTCATGACTGAATCAGTTGGACTTGTTTCTATATAGCAACACTAAAAATTGAAAATATTTGAGGAATTTCTATATGCAGTCAATTTCTGAAGAAAAATAAATTTTTCTGAATTGAGTACTATTTTTACGCATATGATAAAAATTTGTATATTATTATTGTAAAATATACTAAAAAATAAAAATTTGATATAAAGACAAAATTCAAAATAAGACATATTTTTACGTTAAAAGGAAAATCAGTGGTTCAGATTGACCAAAACCTTAAAATATATGTGAGTCAGTGTGGAATATACATTGGAACATTTTTAGTCAGAAAAAATTTGCATATATATAGGGAAAAGATAAATGGAAATATTAAAATTAAGTTAAAAATAGATAGGAAAAATGGAAATATTAAAATTAAGTTAAAAATATATCCGTAAAACAATAAAAAATACAGCAAGATTTATAAACAATTTAAAAAGTAATTTATCACTTAGTTTTACACCATTTGACCCTTATAATAATTTTTATTTTTTATAAAAGTGAAAACTTTTAATGTGTTCATTATATTTGTCAATTTCTGGGTTTTTTTTTTTTTTTTTTTCCCCAAATTGTTTCTGATTGCTGTTTTATATTTTTGCATTCGTAGATAAACCACGCGTTTTTCATGGCGTTAATGTCTGACATGTTGAGAAGATTATAGTTGTTTTTTTAAAGTGATAAAACAAACAGAATTATTTAATCCTTGTAGAATACACATGTTGTTGAAATAAAGAATTTTCTTCTAAGCCAATCTTAAGGGCATTTTCTTAAAGATTTTCGATCAAAATGTCTACATGGGTTTTATGTTCCATTACTATCAATGAATCACTTTTTCCCTATTATCCTTGCTATCATACGGCTCCAGATCCTTACTGATCCCCCTTCATACCATTAAATATTTTGGCTCAAAACCTGTATTTAGATTTATCTCAATTTTTTTCAGTTTTTAGTAAATGAATGTTGCAAATTGCTAGAATGTGTTTATTTTGCACATTATTGAATGAATTTTTATAAAACTTTACGAGTATAACCGGCTTTTGTCAGGACAACACGATCAAGACTCGAGAATTTAACAATTTAACATCAGGCTTAATTACACTTAATTTTCAATTTAATTTAAAATCTTTTATAAGTTTTCAATTTACTACTTTCTCTTCCACATTTGTTTTCACTCAAACAATCAGCTTTATAAGTTCAATTACTTAAGTGCTTGATTATGATTTCACTTTATAATTCTAGAATACACAGATTTGTCAATCTAACATCAATTTCCAAACAACAATTCTAGCTACTATGCAAATATTCATTTAAAACAAATGAAATTGCTACTATTAAAATACTCATTTAAAACAAATAAAATTGCTATCATTCAAATACTCATTTAAAACAAATAAAATTACTACTATTCAAATACTCATTTAAAACAAATAAAATTGCTACTATTCAAATACTCATTTAAAACAAATAATATTGCTGCTATTCAAATACCCATTTAAAACAAATAAAATTGCTACTATTCAAATATTCATTTAAAACAAATAAAATTGCTACTATTCAAATACTCATTTAAAACAAATAAAATTACGATTTAAATCTTGAACACGAGCACTATTTACAAATATATTTTTCCCAAATTAAGTTCTTGTACTTCAAATGCTATTCAAGATATCAAGTATAAAATGTAAAGTAAGATGAGTGAAAAATAATGTATTGTTAATAATGGGAATTTTTAAAAGGTATGTTTCATTATTTTAATTTTTATTTATTTACTTCTTTTTTAATTTACAATTTTCTTCTAACTTTATTTCAGATATTAATAAATAATAGAATTCTTTTTAAAATTTTTAAATAATGCATATAAATTTCAATGCAAAATCATTCAAATTACAATTTGAAATGGAAAAAAAATCATTCAAGTTGACTTATAGTTTTAACGTATGCAGTTTCAGAAAAAATATTTATAAAAATATGCAGTTTCAAAGATAATTTTTGTTGTCACTGAATATCTAACTAGCTGTCTTTTATACATCTTTCTTAAATCTCATATGGGTTGATAAATTTTTAACACTTTGCGATCACATTTTTTTTATCTTGATTTTCATTGAATTTCTTTCACTTAAAATAAATTTTAATTTTTCTACCATTCTATAAATATAAATTTTGCGCTTTTGAAACATAATATTCTCTCGCATAAATATTTTTATAATTATTACTTGATTTGAAGATTTCTTATTAGCGTTAACAAATTATTGCTTAGACCAAATAAATTCGCATGACATATGGTAGCTGAATATTTTTGTATAGCCCGAAATGGTATTTTTTCGAATCATTAATATTTTTGTTCTTACATTTTGAGTTTATTTAGCTTATTATTTATATATAAATAGGTAATAAAATAGTAAAATAATAAATAAAAATATTTCTTCGTAGTTTCACTGCATTTGATACCAGTTACATTTACAAGGTTTTAAGATGACTAAATATTTTTGTAATTCATTGTATATTCCAAAATCAAAATTAGTAATAAATTCTGAATTCAAAATGTTAATACATTTTGTGAAACCAAAAACACAACTGTCTTTACTCGATAATTTTGGATATTATTTTCGCATTTCATTCCAAATTCTATAACTGGTTTCACTATCTCTAATTGTGAGTAATTCTTGATCTAGAATTACAAAAACAATCACCACCTCCATGTACTTGAAAATTTTTAAATGAATCAATCCTAATCAATTAAACCTTCAAAACATTAACTTAACAAGTAAAATAATAAAATGGAAACATTTTTCGTAAAAATAATGAAATATAATTAAAAATTAGCAGTCAATACTAATGTAATATATAATCGCATTACGTTTTACACACTAATGTAATTACATAATAACATTAGAGTGTAAAACCTAAGCACGATGTTGTTTTTCTCGAAACAACCTTAATCTTTAATAAAGCTCAAACAAAGGGAGTTGTAACATACTAATAAAAAAGAAAATTTGCATATAATTAATATTTTTAATTAATTTCATCACCAAAATTCTTAACATCTAATGAGTCTCATGGGTTAACGAAGTTCGTTGCACTTTTGAAGACTGCATTCTCATATTTTTTGTTCATACCATGCAATCTATCAGTGAATACTTTTGTTCGTGTCTGGGCATCATAATCTGTACAGTGCAAACCTTTAATTATTTCATTTATTGTATTAATTAGTGACTGAGTGAAGGAAGTGTTCTGTATTGTTATTCATGTTTTATGTTGTTTTTGGTGCAGTTTGTTCGTTTGATTATTTTTAAAAATTTTTATGATGTTTTGCAATTTCTCAGTATTAAATTTGAAAATGAATTATTTCACGAAAATTTTTTATAGCACTGAATTCTAAAATTTCAATCTATGATTGGAAATACTACTGTGCCCAAAAAGGAAAACTAATTTCCAATTCAAATTTCCCGGGCATATGAAATTTCAATTTTTTTTTTCTTTTTTAGGTTGGCACTGTCCTAGATATCTGTGTGAAATTTTCACATCAAAATATTCATTAGTGTTTGAGTTACGCTTGGCTTTGTGAGACGCTAAAACTGATTTCGGCGATTTTTGAAATGTTTGAATTAATTCAGCAAAGAACTTGCATTAATTTTTGTTTTCGGAATGAATATTCGTGTGCGGAAACGAATAGAATATTGCAGAAGGCATTCGGTGAGCAAACTATATCGGAAGAAATGTTTACAAGTGGTATAAACAGTTCAAAGGAGGCAGAAAATGAGTTGGTCGACCATCAACCTCAACCGACGAAGCTCACGTCCAAAAAATTAAAGATTTGTTGCTTGTAAATCGTATATTTACAATGAGAGACCTTGCTGATGGTGTTGGAATTTCAAAAGGATCGGTCAATTCTATTTTAAAAAATGTTTTCGGCCCCAAACGCGGCAAAACACGATTGGTACCGAAAACACCGAATTTTTTGGAAAAACATCGTCGCGTTGAAGTGCGTGAATCAATGCTTTCTGACTATGAGGACACGTTGAAATGCATCATAACTGGGGATTAGACTTGGATTTATGCTTACGACCCGAAAACAACCGATCAACGAGCGAATATCGTGACAAAGGTGTAGCAAGACCGAAAATAGCACGCCAAATTCGCTCAAAAATCAAGGTCATGTTGACTGTTTTCTTCGATTAAAGTGGTATGGTGCATTATGAATTCCTTCCGCCGGGTCACACTGTCCACAAGAAATATTATATGAGTGTTATGCGTCGTTTGCGTGAAGCTATTCTCAAAAAGAAGCCACATTTATTAGAAGACAACTCTTGGTTTTTGCATCACGATAATGCGCCAGCTCACATTGCATTGATTCTTCGTGACTTTTTCGCCAAAAATGAAGCCCATATCGTTCCACAACCACCGTATCCACCTGATTTAGCACCGTGCGACTTCTGATTATTCCCTAAACTCAAAAGACCACTCCGGGGGACACCGTTTTGTGTCAATTGAAGAGATTCAACGTGAAACGGAGCGCGCTTTGAAGGCAATCCCGGCCAATGACTTTTTAGCATGTATTGAAGATTGGAAAAAATGTTGGCATAAGTGCATTGTGTCCGGAGGGGGTTACTTTGAAGGCGATAAAATAAATTTGGAAGAATAAATAAGGAGTTTTTGAAAAAAATAAAAATTGGTCTTACTTTTTGGGCACAGTAGTAGTTTACTTAGCACTAAGTTTCCTTTACTTGTAATTAAATTAGCATTATATGTTATAATAATCTATTTTAATTATACAACCTTGGTCAGGCTGTATGAGGCACCCATTAAAAATCCATTCATTTGAAACGATTTTAGAATAAAGAGATTTAAAAATCATCTGCAGGAAAAGTAGATATAAACCCTTTTCTGTAGACGACTTCAAAATTCATTTTGATATTTTTACGAAATTCAAAAGAAAATGAATTTTTTATTTTCCAAGTCTACTGTACAGAAAGAGAGCTTTATTTCAAATCACAAAACAACTTAGTTTTATAAATGATTCTTTATCGGGGTTTGTTGAATATGACAGAAACTACAACTTTTGTCGGAAAGTTTTACGATTTCCAGAACCTCGTATTTATTTTATATTTAGTTTTTTGTATTTTATTTTCACGTGAAAAGGAAAATCAGTGGTTCAGGTTCGGCAAAACCTTAAAATGCATGTGAGTGGGTGTGGAATATACATTGCAACATTTTTAGTGAGGAAAAATTTGCATATGTATAGGGAAAAGATTGGACCAAAAAATGATGACTTCAGAATGTAAGCACCGTTACATGATATGAAAAATCTAAGAAAAAACTTCATCTTATTTCACTTCTGATTTATTTAAGAAAACTAGCAATCCGATCTAGGATCAATGAAAAGGATGATGTCAAAAGCTGGTTTGAAAGAATCGAAAACCAGAAAAAAATGTGATTTTCCATTGAAAATAAAACTTTAAGGTTAAAATACGCTCTAACAAGTACTCTACAGCTAAAGGCTGTAGAAAATATTTACCTACTGATAAGTCTTATTTTCAGTTAAGCTTTGTCTTGATTCTATTTTACAGAATAATGATATTTCAAAAACTTGTAAATATTTTTAGTTAATAAATCAACCTCTTGAAATGTATCCTTTTTTATCAATTCGTATGTATTTTAAATGTATCCTTTCGTATCTTTAAAACTGTGCAATTCAGGTCAGAAAATTAGTCGAAGTATATAACTCAGAAAGTGTTATTCTCAGCGTAAAATGTGGAACGAAAATTTGTAAAGAGTATCAAATATGGAGGACACTGAATTTCAGCAATATAATGCAAAGTAGCTTTAAAAAAAATTCTAAAATTGGCTTTTATAAAGAATGTCTAAAATTGGCTTTAATAAAGTAGGTTTGAATTATAAACAACATTGAAATTTAGACTAGCCACCATAATTTCAAGACAATCAGTGCAATCAAAAAATTCATCTACGGCCACAATATTCAAAAAGTTTCTTGAAAGCAATCTTTAACATGTATGAAATGCTATAAACATGGCTATATGCCAGAATGCTGCAGATTAGTATTTAGCATAACCAAAATAGTTTATTTCGTCATAAATTCCAAGGCCATTGTTATCAAATATTAAAACGTTATGTATAGTTTTCTGTTATTAATAATAAAATTCTTTGATTTAATTTATTTTTAAAATATTTCAAAATATTTGAATTTTTAAGGAGTGTCTTAACATTTTTGCTTTAGGTGCTAGAATTTTAGCTATTTCAAAAATATAAAATTGCGAATAATGTGTTATTTTGCAAAATTAACCTTTTATTAGAAATTTTAGTTGAGCTCGATGTTTATAATAAATTACAATAATTATATTGAAAGACAGTAAAAAAATTAAAAACATATTTCGTTGGAATTTTTACAATAATTTAGCAGGCAACTTGTACTCTAAAGGTAATTCAGTATGTAATTTTATTCGTAGTTCTACTGTTATATTATTTGAATGGAAAAATATTTAATCTATAATACTCTAAAAGAGATTTAAAAAAATTATTACTTAATATAAATTCATACTTGAAGTATTATAGGTGAAAAAAATATCCCAGATAGATTTTTTTTGTTATGTGGTTTTAGAAGTACAGAAAATAAAAACTAATTGTTTAATGACAATGTTATCTATGACGTTGTCGTAAACATATACAGAAAAATTCAATGGATTTTTTAAAAAAATATTCAACAAAATAATTTGAATGGGAAAAAATTTAGTCTGTGGTACTCTAAAAAAATGAATTTAAAGGTTTATTTTTTGGTACTTTGTAAAGATATTACTAGCAATTAATAAGAATACAAATTTATAATATTCATGTTATTCATTTGTAAATTTTGAATAAAAATTTTTAAGAAAATCTGTAAATTCTTCATGGATTCTTCAAAAGACAGAAATTTCTGACTCTTCAAGTTTATACAACGTGGAATGCAATCCGTCCTTCTTTTAGAGATTAAATCTTTTGCTTAAACTTTTCCACCTATTGTCCTCAAATATTTGGCATTTTCTCATTCATTTTAAAATAAAGGAAACGAATTATTCGCAAGACAAAACTATGAAAGATTCGTTACAAAAAAGAAAAAAAAAAGAAGAAGGAAATTCATAGTCTTTTGTTAATTTTATCACAAAAGATTCTTAGGATCAGAATGCAGAAGGAGTCAGTCGCCTTTTGTCTAGAGCATAATTAGCGTCTGTTTGAAAGTTTGTTTTCCCACTTGACTTCATTTTTCAAGAGAAATTTATGTACAGTAGAAGAGCCTTGTCGATCATTCTCACTGCAACTGCAGTCGTTTGCATTTTGACAATTAAGTATGGAATAAAAAATACTCTACGGAATTAAAACGTATTATCATGTAAAAATACTTGAATACTCTTCAAATCTATTCCTTTTTGTAAATTACCTGAAAATCATGGAACAAAGAAGCCCCGTTTCATCTTTTAATTTAATAAAAAAAAAAATTATTTTTTATTTTTGCACTCTTTTATAACCTCCACTTACACGAATGGCAATTAATGTCCTAAACAAATATTTGATGTATTTTTTGAGAAGGAATGCGATGGCTTTATCTTTATTGAAATTTCATATTTAATCCTCCGTGTACTATTTGAAGAACTTATGGTTCTTTAAAATTATTATTAAAAGTTTGCAAATGAATCACATGAATATTATAAATTTGTATTCTTATTAAACAGTAGTTAACGATATCTTTCAGAAGTAACAAAAAATAAATCTTTCAATTTGTTTTTTTAGAATACCACAGATTAAATTTTTTTCCAGTCAAATTATTTTGGCCAATAGTTTTAAAAAATATATTGATTGATAATAGTGAATTTTTCTGTATGTGTTTACGACACCTTCTTAGATAATGTTTTCTATAGAAAGTACTATAGAAGTACACAAAATAAAAACTTACTGTTTATTTTGCGTAATTCTATAGCCACGCAACAAAAAAAAATCTATCTAAGATATTATTTCACCATTTATAATTCAAGTATGGATTTTTTAAATAATACGATAGGACTTCATTTGGGCTTGCGCTTTATAAGTTTAATTGTTATCTTTAGAAGTGGTGTTTTTTAGAGATGGGAAAATTAAATTTCCGGTATTTTTTTCATTTATTTATAGCAGTGTCCGGAAGAAAATCTATACAATATGGCGTCCATAAAAAAAGATAAAGTAGAAGAACAAAAAGTATAATTTGTGAGATGATGAGAAAGGCCTTATAGAAAAAAGTGATATGATTACAAAAATTTTATAATATTAAAATTGAGAAAAACCGAGTGAACATGAAAATGCATATCATTAAAATGAATATTTTGTAACAATTTTAATTGTGATATGCATTTTGCAATATTATTTGCATTCACTGCAAAAAATGAAATTTTATGCTTTTCATATAATATTTGATGATATATTTAACTGAATTTTTATATCTTTATAGAAATTTAAAAAAATATATATGCTTAAACAAGAGTGAAATTTCATCCGTGTGAAATCATTAATGTGACTTATTTTGATGATATTTTTATATGGTTCACATTTAAAAATTAAGATTAAAATACTAAAGCTCCTTCCATAATCTGTGACGAAAGAAAACCTAAAAATTCAAATCAATCAGCATAAAAGAAATGCTGATACCAATGCTGATGAATTTGGAAGGGAACGAACTTTGAACACAAATTTGAATATTTACTGCATGTTACTTCAGAAATATTAATTGAAAATGCTATATATCATATGCTTCTTTTTATCTTTATTTACAGGAGACTTTGTTGGTTAGTTTATATTTTATGGATTCATTGTTACAAAAATTATACCAACCAGACTTCTTATTGGAAAACAGAAAGAAGTTACCGTATATGACATTTTAACGCATTTTTGAAGGAAGACGTGGATTGTCGTTAATACGTACTAAAGGTACATAATCACTCTCAAGTGAAAAATGTTTTAAATAACAAAATATTTATTGTTTTTAGTTCGATATTTTGGCATTCGAACAGTTCGTAGTAATTTAATTCTCCAGCATTCAACTTATGAATGGTACTTTCCTAAAATTTAGCTCAATATTTTTTTGTAATTTTATAGCAAATTTTAAATTATTTTAACCTACCTCAAAAGATTTATTTCTTTACTAAAATAAATTCATGCATTCATTTGAATTAATTGAATTTTTTGTAAGTATCTATTTTTTAAGGTTTGGTTATTTTTTCTAACTAAATACAATCCAATTTATTATATTTTTCTTTCTTCACTTCGCTTCCACCAGCAGAAAAATAGACGAATTAAAAGCAACAACGAAAACTTCCATGCATTTTTGAATAGATTTTGCCTTTTTTTTTTTAATAAAATATTTAAATTATAAAAAATATACAGTCTGAAATTCTTTCATTGTTTTAGAAATAAACGTCACTGTTAAATCTTAACATTTTACTCTTGATAAAATAGCATGATATTAAAATAATCATATATGAATTATTTATACTATTAATAGAAAAAGTAAGTTTCCAACAATAAAACACTTATACACTTTTCTTAAGTTTTTTTTAAGACACAAGATTTTCAAGCAAAAAACAAAAACACATGTAAATAAAAAAGGAAATTGTAGCAACAAACACATGTAAAAAAGCGACTTACCATCGATATGAACAAAAGCACACCACAGCATGAACGGTAAGCAGAACTCGCTTTTTCTCATCGGTAGGCTGCAAGAGTTACTTTTTTCCTTTAAATTTTACGAAGAATTCTATTCGAAGCCAAACGAAAAAAAGGAGAAAAGTTTAGTCAGCACATGTTTTTTGAATAACGTGCTTGAGAAGAAATTTCGCAAAGAAAAATGTTTCTGTCAATTGCAACAACAACAGCAGAAGCACATGCTACGGAAAAGACTAGAAAGACAGCGAGCCGTAAACTTGAGAAAAGTTTTGAAACTGTTTTGGCGCTCGCTGGTCGAAGCGGCCGTCCAATGCACGGATCGCAGAGGAAGAGAAGCCCAGGCTCACGGAGGGGGCTTTAATCTGAGACAGCGCCTTCTGGCGGATCCTTTGAATTCCAGGAAACGTGTAACCACAGGTGGGACTCCATTCAAACGCTCTCCAATAACAAACCGGAATGTTTCATTGAAAGGCACTCAAACAAAAGTGCTCAATATACTGCTTCTTTCAAATGGTATAGACTATTCAAAGGTGATTGTGTTCAAATAACAATACAAATGAATTGAACATTTTATTTCTGAAAAAAAAATTTACTGAATTTTTTCTCGTATTCCTAAACTGTATAATTTTTTTTACAGTGCTAATACTATTTCAATCAGTATTCAGCCCGTAAAAATAATTTATTTGTTTATCATCATCTCTGATTGTTAACATTTCAGTGTATCAATAGCAACTACTATGAAGGGAAAAAGTTTTTCTCCTTTAAGTAGCATCCTTAAAATAAACATTCTCTCAATCACGTTTCGGCAAGGAAAACAATAAAACACCCATGCAGTCAGCCCAAATATAATGAAACATATTACCACAGCGGCTAGAGGTAGTTGCAATCAGTATTCAGTCCGTAAAAATAATTTATTTGTTCAACATCTTCTCTAATTATCAACATTTCATTGTACCAATATCAACTACTATGAATGGGAGAAGTTTCTCTTCTCTAAGTGATTACAATTCGTAGTTCAAGTTTTTGATTACATTTCGTTTCCTTGAGTTAGAGACTGATATTATCCCAAGAGGTTTTAGCTGCCTGATGGCCAATTGGATAGCGCTTTGGCCTTTGGTACCACAGGTTTCGAATTCTGGTGGTGGCATGGATGTTTGTTAGTGGTTCAGTAGCCCCGTTAAACTGTAGTTCCATGTCTAATTAGCCTAAAGTGTGCCCAAAATGACCGTAGAGCGACCAACCAAAACCTCTAAGTAGCATCTTTAAAAGAATCATTCTCCTATTCATGTTTGTAAGTAAAGCAATAAAACAGCCATGCAGTCAGTCCAAATATAATGAAACATATTACCACAGCGAGCATCCATCTATCAAGCGCTTCTAGTTTAAATCTTAGTTCTCATCCGAATTCACAACTCTTTTTCAGAAGCAACTTTGAATTGATCTACATTATATTAAAATTGAAAGGACTAGATAATTCGTTTTTCCATTGCTAGAGCTGTTTTCAATCAGTGTTTAACCCGTTCAGTGTCCAACATCTTCTTTAATTGTCGACATTTCAGTGTATTAATATCAACTACTATAAGGGGAAGAAGTTTTTCTCCTTTAAGCAGCAACCTAAAAGGAAACATTCTCACATTCATGTTTGTAAGTAAAACAATAAAACACCCACGCAGTCAGCCCAAATATAATGAAACATATTACCACATTATGCAGTCCATCTGCCAAACGCTCCTAGTTTAAGTCCTAGTCTTCATCCGAATTCATTACTCCTTTTCGGAAGCACCTTCGAATTAATCAGCACTATATTAAAATTGAATTGACCATGTTTGGACCAGCTCAGTATGCATAAATTTACATGAATTAGACAGTAAGTATTGCCCATAAGTTGAATTTAAAAAATATATTTCAATTAAAATTGAATTAATTGTCGTTTAAAGATCAAATAGCTACAATTACAATAAAAAGGTTGAGATGTTTTCAAGCTTGAAATTGCTCAGAACTGTATTTCGTAAATAAAACATGTTTTAAAAAAATTTTCTTTGAGGTGTATAGAGTTTTCTGGGCGTACCTAGAAATAAAGTATTCTAAAAAGTGTAAATATTTATAAAGGGTATAGTTGGGGGGCTAAAGCATGACTGTGGGGATAAAGGGATACTTTTCTGTGATTTTTATCGAGGTGTGAATTATTATATATTTTTATAGAACGAAATTAGAAAGTATAAAAAATATTTTAAGTAATTTGCTTCTTTTTGTTTTCGCTTTGTGTAATTTTTGAGATTCGTTTATTTCTTTATTAAGTCTGATTTTCCATCAATCTAACTCCTTCAGTATTTCAATGGTAGCTATATAAGAAATACGAACTAAATTATAATATAAATCCAAGAAATTATATATTATCAACTGCGGATACTAATTTATTTCTTTTTAATCATCTACCCTCTTATGTTCCATATAATATATTGCCATGTTAGTCCAGTAAAGTAGGTGGGTTAATTCCTTCAGGATGAACTATCAGTGGTGACTGTTCTACAGTTGCATATGCTATGAAAACACCCCACCAATCAGAGTTGATGTGTAGCAATTAGTACCGAGTCTATTCGTGATTGCAAAGCGTACTTCGGCGAGAACTGAATTCTACCACAACTCGTACTCTAACACTAAGTTTAAGCACCGCTTTCCCATTGCATTCTTGATGATGTGAATCGTTCCAATAGGGAGCTCTTAATTTAAAATGTATATTAAAAGTTACAGCATTGAATCTTTCTTTAAATACATATAAGGTCAATGTTTAAATAACATTGACCTTAGATGTATTTAAAGAGAGTTACTTCACTGATATCGTCATTCTTTAGGGGTCAATAAAATAAGTTGTTTTAGGGGACACTAAGGTATCGAAAGTATTAGGTATCAATACCATAATTTTTCGCAGCTGGATGTTATAACATTTTTGTGTTTTATACTAAATATTTGTTTCAAACTACCTATGCTAATTTCCTCCTCCCCTCTTTTTTTAACCATTTTAAACAAAATATTTTATGATGAGTAAGATTTGTGAATTTTCCCGGAACGTTTTTGACTCCTCGTTGTTATTTTTTTTAATATTTCGTGATGTTTCTTCTCTATTTAAAACTTGCTTGAAAATTTTTTTTGTGGTAATAACATCCCGTTTTATATAAAGTGTAAAAAATCCATGAACATAAATAAGATTATATTTCAATCATTTAGAAGTAATAAAAATAAATTTTGGTTCAAATATAACAAGCATTTAAATAAAAAAAATAAATAAAATAGAAGAGAACAATATTAAATATATAAATCAATGTTAAAAATCAACATTTTCAAGCTTCGAGGTATTTAAAAAATTTAGCACATACTAAGCGATTCTACATCAATTCAGCTTTTAAAGCAAGTTAATAAGAGCTGCATTTTGTTAAATAATGCAAATTTAAAAAATCAATGTTTTTTTTTATATGAGCACTATACATTTTCGAATCTAACTAAATTTTAAATCAACTTTTTTTAAGTTGTAAAATAAAATTTGATCGAAGGTATTCAGATTATGAAATCCAAAGTTTTACATCCATCAATTCACCATTAATCACCTTTATTAAACTCTTTAAACCAGAGATCAGTCTCGAGTACACATAAGATATGCTGTTTTAATTATAGTAAAATTTTAGTATGAACATATTTTTATTATTATTATTATTATTTATGAAAATAAAAATGCATGGCCATCCAATAAAATAGGTCACTCTTTAAACATTTCGTAATTATTATTTGATCTTCACAAACAACTTAGGCCTACAAATGTCTCGAGGTAAATTAATTTATGGTGTCGAGTAGTTGATTAATACAATTGATTAATAAGTTTAATAATTCCTAAATTGATTAATTTCATCGGGTAACCTATTTTTTCCAATCCACCAAAGTATTTTACAAAATTTCTAGTAGTTACAGAGTTGTAGTATATGGAAAGATATTTGAAGCAGAACCCGTATTTTAAGTTTAAATCCAACCACTAATTGAATATATAGTTACCGTCTCGAAAAGTCTATAGAGTCTATTTTTGGTCTATTCTCTAAAAAAAGTCTCGAAAAGTCTAGTCTCTCTCTATCTCAAAAAGTCTATTGAAGGTTTATCGTCTAAAAAAGACTAATAAGCATTTACGTATTTTTTAAATATTAGTAAATGATAAAAATAATTTTACAACTTTTAAAAAATAATTATTGAAGTTAATAATATTTTATTGCAGTTATACTATGAGCCCATATAGTATTTAATGGCAACGTCGTATAATATAAAAGGCTGAAATTCACCACCAGACAGTTCTATTAAATTTCGTTTTTTTTTTTTCTTGTAGACTGTATTAAATATTCTAAGCCAATGATAAGCAAGTAGAAACAAACAACGAAAGTGATTATTGGTTTTTAAATATTCCAGTATGCATTTATGAATAAATGAGTTTTACTTACAGCAATTGCATAAGCAACTGTTTTTCAAACATATTCCGAAGTATAGCTGCTGTAAAAGAAACTGATTTTTTTTTCTGTATGGATTAGTTACTGCCAATTAATAAAAGCTGGAAAAAATTTAAAACTGAGGTTTAAAGGATATCTGTTTTAAATGTAAATTTATGGGAATTTCGGAAAATTATTTTTTTTTTCAAACTTTTTGGATTAGGATAGGATAAAAGATTTATTATTCAATATTTTAATTTTTTCAATAAGATAATTTTACGTTTTCAACTGAATTTGGTTTAAAATATGCAAATTGTGTTAAGTGGATTTAATAATTGAAATTTGTTTTAATTGAAACGAAAACAAATTAGAGTCAGTAAGAATATTTCAAAGTAATACTTAATTTTTCTTGATAGAATAAATTAATAATTTTTAATTTGTTTAATAATTTTATAATTTGAAATTCACTTCTTAAGAATACGTTTCAATTTCTAATTACTTTTAAATAATCAATATTCTTAAATTATTTTTAATTAAGATATTTCTCAAAAAACTACACATAATTCTTAGATATTCTAATAAATAGACTGTTGAAATTTCAATAACGATAAAATAGTTAATTTTCATTTAAATATTTTACTTTACTTTTATATGTACTCATAATCCCTTTTATTTAGTTTAGATTTTTTTCTAGTAATAATAATTTATCAATTTTAGTAATAATTATATTATCATTTTTAGTAATAATTATATTATCATTTTTAGTAATAATTATAATTTTATAATTTTTAGTAAAACTAATTATATAATTTTTAGTAATAATTCTTTAATTTTCTAGTAATAATAATTTTTTATTTGTTTTAATATCATGTTAATATTTTAGATTTATTGTACATATTTATATATTTATTGTGTTCGAGGGATATCAAAATCTTTGTTTATTTAATTTTTGGATTGCGTAATAGAATGAAGAAAACAATTACAGTTACATTGTTTATTTACTTTGCTGTGCATCAGTGAACATCGTGTCCCACGTATGTTAAGCAAAAAGTTGAATGACGGGCAATGAATGGATGATATTGCCTTCCGTATGTAATTAACTTAAATTTTAACTTAATAAATTTTAAATTTATTAAGTTAAAATATCATATAAAAATAGTTTTAATATCATGTTAATATTTTAGGTTTATTGTATGTATTTATTTACTTATTGCTTTCTACGGATATCAAAATCTTTGTTTTTTTACTTCTCTGATTGCGTGATAATATGGAGAAGAAAGTAGTTACAATTACAATGTTTATTTACTTTGCTTTACATTAGTGGACATCGTGCCCTACTTATGTTTAACGAAAAATTAAATGATAGGCAATAAAGAGAGGATATTGCCTTCCGCAAGTAATTAACTTAAATTTGCTGTCCAAAATTGAGAAAACCTGGAAAACTACCACCATGCAGCCTGATTGCCTTTGCGAGAATCTTATACATACTGCCGTAATCGTGTCGATCTATATCGCCATCGAATCCAAGACTTATGCAGTGGACTTAAGAGCTCTCTTGCACGCTAGCTGAGCGCATTACTACGGTGCTACTAATTGGGTAGATTATATAATATTTTTGTAAGTTTTGCTGCGAATTTTGCTACTTTCAACGAAATATTTTCTAAAGAAACATTTTGATAAAATTTGTAACGGGTTGTTGAATAGCGAACTGAATTTCTGTGTTAAGGATGGTCTGTTTAAAAATTTACCAGAGAAATTTGAGACGAAATGTCATATATCTGTACGGGAGAAGTACACGGCAAATATGTAGGGTGGAAAATCTTTTCATTGGACTGTAGGAAGAAAGATAGAGTTCCAACCCCAAGTTGGGTTTCTTCATTAAGAATTGTAATGGCACGATGTGAATTCATTGAGCAGACGTCCGCGACTTCTCTAAGTTACTCTCAATCTTCTGTATATTGGTTGTGCTAGAAGCAAAGGATATCATAACAAAATACCTAACATCCGTAAGCAAAATGCTTAAATAAAATGTATTATCATTGTTATTTTTTACATAAACCACGCACGATTAGGTTATGCCTGTTAGGTCATTCCTGCTGCTGCACGATTAGATCATTAAAATTGTGACATATTTTAAATATAAGAAATATAAATTACAATATTAATATAAATGATAAAACATTAGATAAGTAGTTAAACACATTTAAAATCAAAAATAAATACTGTGAATCATAGTTATTCATTTTGAAAAGTAAAAATTTAAATAAAATTAAAACTAATAAAATTAACTTTGAAAGATATCGTTGAATATTATTGATTCAGCACTGATACTAAAGGAAAAAATTATCTGAATCAATTCAAATTTTTAAAGTCAGAATCTTTCGAGAAAAAAACCCGCATAAATAATTTTTGGCTAAAGGTAAAATAGTCTTCCTAAGATGGAAAAGGATAACGAATGAATTGCGGACTAAAATTCCAGGGGAAAGCCCTCTTGCATTTATTTGGCTTGGTGGTTAACACAGTGAGCTTCTGATGTAGAAGTCAATTAAGCTAAATATGCAAACAGACTTAAACATTCTCATGTTTACGCCTGGGGTGAACGCGATAAATCTGCAAGCTGAAAGATTGTCTATTGAGTTTAAAGAGAAGTCTTGAAAGTTTAACATTTCAGATACAATCCTAGGGTTATTTATTCCAAATTGCGGTCACACCAGAGACCAATATTGACCAATCGAAGTGGTGGTTTCATTGTAAAGTCTTCAATAAGATTAGTAGGCTAATAAGCTGAGGCCTACAAGCGTTAATGTCCTTGCACTGTGACAAAAAATTCTACTAAAAGATAATTAATATAGAAATTGTCTAAGTACTTTTCACCGGAGTTTGAATCTGTAAAACACCATATATCCTTTTCCATCTTTAAAAAATGTTTTACCTTTTATTGAATACTATTTATACCTTTGAGAGTGATAATGATGTTAAAAAATTAAATTGATTCATATGATTTCTTTTTGTGAATATCAAGTCTGAATGTTAATAAATAGAACATTTTTTCATCGAATCACAAACGATAATTTGATTACAGGAATAAAATATGAAATGTAAGAATTACTTTATAATTTGTTGATATTTGAAAAATAGGAAATCATGTTAAAAGCACATAAATATTTCTTTAGCAGATAACACTATTTCATTTTTATCATTTTATCAAAATACAATCATTAACATCAAGTAAAATAAATAGTAACTATTTCAGACATTTCACATAACTGCGTTCATTATACTTGAATGTCTCAAGAAAAGAAAATTACTTTTTTCTTACTAGTTTCTTATTCAAAACGACTGTTTTCCTTACTAGCTTCCTTATTCAAAACTACTCCTTATCTTACTAATTTTCTTATTCAAAACCTTATTTTCTCAAATTCTTATTTCTTACTCAAATTCTTATATTATATATTTTTATTTAAAAATTCAATTATTAATTTTATGAAATTTTAATACGCGTTTGAACTTTGCTGAATTTTATCAATCGAGACAGCTATTTAAAAGTTCTGCAGATATTATAATATCTTATACAACTTTGTATTCAATGGACCATACTTGTCAGTAATTACATAATTTGTTAATATAAATATGCATTGTAATGCCAGAATGTATTGATAATAATGGTCTCAAATAAATGAATAATTTTAAAGCACATTATAGTATTTCATTTAAAATACAGTTTTAAATAAACATTTTAGCATTTTATAATTTGCTTTTTAACCAGGTTTTAAGTTTAAATACAGAATAACTTAGTTTTGATTACAAAAATACCATGTTAATTGTTTTTATAAAAAAAGGTTATATAAATTTCTTAATTTAAAAGTTTACTTAAATTAATCGCAGAATTCGATATAAAATAAATCATATGATACGAATATGCATATTAAATAAAAGGAACAAAACAGAAATAGCTTTAGTTAGTATTTTATTAAGTTAAAGAATTATATAAAACTCAACAAATTACAAAAACAATAATTTTTTAATTAAAAATATTAATTACATTTAAAAATAAAATTTAAAATTAAAAACAATCTAATTTAATTATTTCCCAACTAACTTTACTTATTCCGTATTCGTGATCAGCGTAATCTCCTTTGCGCAAAAGTGGGGTTATAATAATAAGAAACTATTGACCCGCGGGCTGCGAGCTGAACAGTCCTCTTTGAATTCTACGAAATGCTGTTTTAGCATTTCTTATGAAATCGTCTTGGAAGCAACTTGGGATAATTTGTTTGCGAAGCTAGGTAATATTTTGACCCCTTCCTTATATCGTTTCAAATAGCTGGTTAATTTATACATCAGCATTATCATTTGAGAAATTTTCTGTGATATATCAAGGCTAAAAAGAGTATGCAGTATCTGTTTAGTGATATGTAATAACAATCTGTCAGTATGCTTAGAAATAAAGATTTATTGTAATAAAAAAAATTCTTCCTATTCCAATTTGCCACAATTTTATTCAGAATTTTGCTTAAAACTTTTAAATAAATCTTGTGCATCATAATACCATCAATAAAAATCAGTTTCAGCTATTGTGCATCATAATGCCATCAATAAAAATCAGTTTCAGCTATTATGCATCATAATGCCATCAATAAAAATCAGTTTCAGTGCATCATAATGCCATCAATAAAAATCAGTTTCAGCTATTATGCATCATAATGTCATCAATAAAAATCAGTTTCAGCTATTATGCATCATAATGCCATCAATAAAAATCAGTTTCAGCTACTTGATATTATACAGCTCCATATCAATGTTAAACCTTAACACATTGAATATGTGAAGATGGTATAATACTGGAATGCAGTGAAAAGTATATAGCCTGAATTTCCTCCTATTTCTGCAGATAATTAATAAAAATTTAAAAAACAATAAAAAAAGAAAAATATTAAAAAAAATACTGTTTATAAAAAGTTGTTAATATATTACGCAATGGTAGGCATGTCTGCAAATTATGTGAATTTATGTCATCTGTCTTCAATATATAAAAAGGAATTTCGAATTGTGAATACAAGAGTATTTTGGTAGGAAAAATGTTTGCCTAAGTTCAAATAACCTTTTCATTTTTCATTGCAACTGAATAGAAATGTTTACTTATCACTATATATGCATATAAAAAGAACACAACACATGAACACCAAAAAAAAATAAAGGAACAACTGGCAAGGAGTGGATTAGAAACACCACCGTTTTGTACGAGAAAATCTGCTATTCGTATTCGCTACACGCAAATTGCATAATCATCTAGCGAATATTTCAATATTTAGTTTTTATGTCCATGTGTTGTATTCTTTATAAGTAAAATGTGATTGTTGTTAAAGCTCTAACCTCCTTTTAGTTGAGTATAACTCTTTTATTGTTTCTTCAAACTATTTTTCCATTTTTTTGATGGCTTCATTTGTATCTTATATATTTCAATATTCACCAACTTTCAATAATTGTAAATAAGAAAAAGGTTGAACAAAACTCATTATTGTTTCTTTTTTTTTCACAATAATCTGCAACTTCCATATTTTTTCCGCACAGTAGTGAATTTTCCCCTTTCCAAGAAATTGTAAGTCACTCCACCAATATCTACAACGGCATTTCACTTTCTCACTTTGGTAATTAACGGTGGGCAGCACAGCGGATAATAAATCTTTCCAGTCGAATAATACACAGATATGTTTACAATGGACTTTAATTCTACCTAGATCATAGTCGATCAACCAATCACATGCTTAATTGACATATTGTTCTCAGCAGTTACGAGAAAAATCATTCGCTTTTTCGCTGATTCGCTTTTCGCTTTATGATACAGGCTGTACTGCCAATTCATTTCAATCCTATATCTTGCCGTGTCTGTACGGGAGGTTATTCTGTTTACTTCATGTTGTCGGAATACTTCGCTAGTTGTATTTTTGACTTGGATCCAGTCATATAACGAGCAGAAATAGCATGGTTCATAGGCTATGTGTTCTTTGATAATTGGGTTTACTAATTTTTCCGGAATTTAATAATTTCGTGGACAGCATGTTTCAAAATCCTATCATCGTACATTTATTTAAATTTCTATGTTCTATTTTGATGAATTAATATAGGTTTTGCAATTCAACCTTTTGATATTTACGTTTATTAAATTATTTCCAGTTTCGTTGTCGCAGTTTATGCAAACTTCGGATTTTGAAAAATGTTTTTCTTATTGAGACACTTCAGGATTTTTGAATAGCGAATACTACGATGGTTTTGTTATACAATTTACGAGTAGCGAATTCCAGAAGTAGCTTTTCTCGAACTCCTTTATTTGTGTATTTCCATCATAACATAAAACCTAATTATAACACTAAGAGTCCTAATTTTTTTCACTGAATTCTCCATTCTTTTATATGGTATGCAGTTCAAAATCTTTATTACATTGTTACTATTGTCTATACTTATTTTTTTAATTAAACAGAAACCTTACCTGTACATAGTTCCATCTGATGTCGTGATAGCCTCTTCTATAATTTAATATTTTGTATT
Organism: Caerostris darwini; assembly: GCA_021605075.1. Lineage (NCBI taxonomy): Eukaryota > Metazoa > Arthropoda > Arachnida > Araneae > Araneidae > Caerostris > Caerostris darwini. The sequence goes on from BPLQ01005020.1 coordinate 115,835, forward strand.
TTTAAAATGTAGCTATATAGTCTTATTGAAATAAAAATGATACATTTTTGAAGTTCGTCTGATTGTGTTTTTATACATCGATATTGTTTCAATATTTATTTATAAATATTTATTCAGAAAGATTTTTCATTTATAATTTACCAAACAACAATTTTCACTTTTTACAAAATTAAAAATGTTTTGTAAAAAGTGAAAATTGACAGGCGTAGATAGAAAGTGATATTTTAAATAAACAAAACAATCATTTTCATTTTTTCAGCTTTGTAATACATATGTAAATGCATATTGACGCTACAAGAGATGCTTCATTTTCTGTGTATGCTTTGTACGTGTCATATTTGAATAAGAAATTGTGATGAAAATATTTCTTTTACTTTAGAAAAGTTATGGCATGTTGGTATCACGTACTATTACGTGGCCTATAATATTTTATTGAATGTAATGTAATCCTTGGATTTAAAAGCTTGAATACCCCAAATAAAAAAAAATTTTAATAATTATAATGCGCATTTACATATCAGCATTCACTATCCGAATTGTAAAATGAAATTTTGCATATACGTTTTATTTGAATTGTTTGAATTCAATTTGTCCAGTGCTAGAATTTCATTCATACATGATAAACCGCAGAGTGTCTGCTGCATTGCCATAAATCTGACCAGAAGTTGTCAACAGTCATGGAAATTTACCTTTGAATGAAAAGGAAGCCAATGAAATTGTACAAATTGTAAAATGTACCGTATTTGTAACGCCAGCGTTAACTTACAATAAATTAAATGATTTGTTAAAAGAGTAGAAGGAACTGTTTGATTCTGCGACGGACTTTAAATCAAATGAAGAAAGAAGAAGACAGACACTGAAGGAGTGTCATTCAAAAATTCTGCGATTTGTGAAACTATTAAGGAAGTACGTCAATTATTGTCACTAGCAAAAACCAATTTAAAAAATAAATTCTAGTATCATTTACCTACTTACTAAGCAGCAATAAAATCCTTTCAATTAACATTTGTTTTATTTTTCTCTTTAAATTGTAGCGATATTTAGATTTGTTTACATTTTATTTGCTTCCGTAATTTGAACTAAACACATTTTTTCTATAGAATTTAATTTTGCGGAACGGATTTTGCCGTACGCGCAGTGCATTAATGATGTAATTTAACACATTCATAAAGGTTTACTATGCAGTATAAAGTAAAATTCTAACCATTTTCTAATAACATTTTTTTTTTACTTCGGAGGATTTGTGTTTCATGTAGTATTTTCAGAAACAGTCTACCTATACCCAGTCATGTACATGGGGAAGGGGAGATGTTATTGCTTTCCGGTGGACTTTCATGGGTAACTAACTGCCTCTCATTTGCGCTTCGTATAGCAGAAAAACCGGAAAACAACCATTAAAACTTTGGCGGTTGATGCGAACCGCTCACACACGCTATTACAATTGCCAAATAGTCTCGTCGCTTCTGAAAGCATCCTGTGAACAGATTAGAACATGAGCTTCCCTGCACGTTAGCTACACTTTGCACACCTCAGGCACGAATCTGGTTAAGCAGTAGTTGAAAAGTTTGAGTTACGTAGCTTAAAAAAAATCCTTAACTGATCCAGCAAAGATATCTCAAGAATAATCATATTATTTACCAATATCTTACTATTCATTATGCATTTTATTCGAGAAAATGGTACATTTTTTTGTTAGGCTAAACACTTTGAAGACTGGAGACGTGAATTCCAGTCTTACTTTTCAACTGCTAGAGACGGAAATGCACGTCATTTGCAGAAATGCCAACCATTACGGGATATATTAACCACTGTATTTTTTTTAATATTTTTCGAAATAGTAATCATTTCAGTTAAACTCAGAAATCTTGCTATGTTGTAAGGCAAAAATTATTGTTTTAAAAAAAAGTGTTTAATGTATATGGCAATAAGTCGGAATCTCTTTATTTTGAATTTCTCAGAATATCGTATAATACAAACAAGTAAATAAAACATGAAGGCATGAAAAAACAAGAAAACAATACAGAATTTTTGTTATCAATAAAAATTAAATACTACAGAAATATTTATTAGAGATTTACATAAAATATGCGGTTATTCAGGCTATATGCGTTTCATTACATACTGTCTAAAATGTATTAAACCGAAAATTTTCATGTTAATGAATGTTGCACGTTTGAAAAAATAATAATTTTGAAAAATAATAACTTTGAAAAAATTATAACTAATAGATCCTCACAAGCATAATACCTATCAGCAATCAATATACACAAGCATAATAACTATTCCCAGTCAATATACACAATCATAATAAATAATGATAATACCTATTACAATACCTGTGATAAATATTATATTATTACGTACTATTATTAGGTAATACCCTTATAATAATACCTGATAATTAGATTAAAGATTCCTGCTAACTTATTTTTTAATGTTTTTCTTACTCAATTGTGTCTTTTCCGATATGACAATGGTGCAGAAAGAAGGATAATGCCAGATCTTATTGAAGATATCACTCGAATAAATTAGTCGGCATTCTTCCCAGTTTTAAATCCTATAAAGCACATAGTGAGTTTTTGAGACGTCTTTTGTTACATTAGTATCCGACAACTATTAGAACTCAACAACTGAAACATGTTTATTAAGCAAACCTGTTTTAAACCTCAAGAATTAATTCTTAAATCTTACCTCAACAAATATTTGATGTTATTTTGTTGACAAAGGAATTTCACTTAAGTAAGGTCATATAACATTTTAATTTGCTGTGCATTTGTTTGTCAGCCTCCCTTTTGGGCAGACAATCATTTGCACCAACTCCCATTTGTTTTTAATAAACTTTTTTTCTGCCTGATTCCAGAACAAATGAATCATATACATTTTCTCTCTAATATGTTTTTCCTTTATCCTTTAAGCACAAAATATTTGTCCCTCTATTCTAATTTTCATGTTTCCCAGGTCATTATTTACGGAGTTACAGCGAAACAATCATACCGAGCTTAAATTTTGTTTTAATGAATATAATGCTTAGGTGGCAATGTTATCCTTAAAATTATTTTATATGTTCTCTTACTTTGTAAGTTTGTTTTTTAAATAGAAAATTTAATTTTAATTAGATTTTGTACAATTTTCTATTAATTTATGTTGGCAAGTATATATACTCAATTATATACTGCAAAATATACTCAGTTAGGCAGAGAAATATGGAATAGCTGGTTGTATTTCTTTCTAAGATGAAATTTCGCCATTTTTTGAAAATTAAACGAAAAGAACAATCCTCTTACATATTGAAAACCTGTACTGTAGTTAAAAATAAAGAAAACTTGTTCTTATTATTAATTTATGTTGGCAAGTATATATACTCAATTATATACTGCAAAATATACTTAATTATGTTCTTATTAGTAATTTAAAATATATATACTCAATTATTGCAAAAAAATATGTACTGTTAGGCAGAAATAGCTGGTTGTGTTTATTTCTAAGAGAAATATGGAATAGCTGGTTGTGTTTATTTCTAAGATGAAATTTCGCCATTTTTTGAAAATTAAACGAAAATAACAATCCTCTTACATATTGAAAACCTGTACTGTAGTTAAAAATAAAGAAAACTTGTTCTTATTATTAATTTATGTTGGCAAGTATATATACTCAATTATATACTGCAAAATATACTTAATTATGCAGAGAAATATGGAATAGCTGGTTGTATTATTTGTAAGATGAAATTTCTCCATTTTTTGAAAATTAAACGAAAAGAACAATCCTCTTACATATTGAAAACCTGTACTGTAGTTAAAAATAAAGAAAACTTGTTCTTATTATTAATTTATGTTGGCAAGTATATATACTCAATTATATACTGCAAAATATACTTAATTATGCAGAGAAATATGGAATAGCTGGTTGTATTTGTTTCTAAGATGAAATTTCGCCATTTTTGAAAATTAAACGAAAAGAACAATCCTCTTACATATTGAAAACCTGTACTGTAGTTAAAAATAAAGAAAACTTGTTCTTATTATTAATTTATGTTGGCAAGTATATATACTCAATTATATACTGCAAAATATACTTAATTATGCAGAGAAATATGGAATAGCTGGATGTGTTTATTTCTAAGATGAAATTTTGCAATTTTTTGAAAATTGAACGAAAATAACAATCCGTTTACATATTGAAAACCAGTATTGTAGCTAATAATAAAGGAAACTTATTATTAATTTATGTTGGAAAATATATATACTCAATTACATAGTGTAAAATGTACTCAATTATGCAGAGAAATATGGAATAGCTGATTGTATTTCTTTCTCAGATAAAATTTCACACTTCTTGAAAATTAAACAAAAATAACAATCCGTTTACATATTGAAAACCTATATTGTAGTTAAAAACAAAGAAAACTTATTATAAGTTCATTATATTAATATCTCCTGAGGGACATTTGTACAATTTCGTATTAATTTATGTTGGCAAGTATATATACTCAATTACATACTGTAAAATATACTAAATTATGCTGAGAAATATGAAATAGCTGATTGTATTTGTTTCTAATATAAAATTTCGCACTGTTTGAAAATTAAACAAAAAGAACAATATTCTTACATATTGAAAACTTGCACTCTAGTTAAAAATAAATAAAACTTATTCTAAGTTAATTATATTAATATCTCCTGAGTGGCATTTTCATTAGGATTGATTTCTCCTGACATCATATGTTTACAAATAAACTACCTTTATTGAACAGAGGTTATTACAACTCTAATGTATTAAATTTCAAAACTGAAACTAAACAGTCCTGTCACCACATATATTTAAAATAACATTGATATTTGACAGAACTTGAAGTGATACATCGAAAGTTATATATTAGACAGAGCAGTAACGTATTCAAGCAAGAAATTAGTCAGATGATTAAATGACATATATTAATAATGAGATTTACTATCCTGCATCAAATTAAAATGTCTTAGAATTATTTACGATTTAAAATTTTAATTCTCAACCGTGAATTAAATTCAACACTCAATTTTTAAAACTTAAAAATTTCTTGTCAGCTATGAATATAATAATAATAGTAAAAAAATCATTCATTATTTTATAAAATAATATTGAAAATTTTATGAAGCGTTGAAATAATATGAAGTAATGAGACCAATCTACAAAACACATAATGAGACCAACAAAAGGAAAGCTTACTAAATGTGTTACGTATTTCTGTGAAAATTATTAGATGAATAATGAATTATTTCTTCAGTGCTGAGTTCAGTGTAAATTTATACCTTTTTATTAGAAGTATATGAATTATAATTTTTTAATTATTATATTTTTTAAAAATTTTGAGCCAAACGAATACAGATTGATAGACCCAAGTTTACGTTTATACTATAAATAAAAATAAAATCAGAATTTTTTAAATGCTCAGTTACAAAAAAAAAAAAAAAAATGTTTATTGAAAAATGGATTCTTGTGAATTTGGGTTTTGAATTTGAGTCTTCTAAGTTTGTGGGCATGCTTTAATAAGTATCCTTTATTTAAAAAATACTCATTAGTTAATATTTTTAGTTGTAAGTAAAGTATCAGTAACAATATTATATTAGTATATATATTAAGTTTTAAAAATATATAATATTTTATGTACAGTTCATTTTATGTACACATTAATTTTACTCATTTACAATTTCATCGTCTCTGAAGTATTAATACGCTGCTTCTCAAAAGTTAAGGAAAAATCAGAAAATTGTGATTATGAAATTTTTATTTATTGAAATTTATTGAAATTTGACAAAAAGGTTAATCTAATAATGCTTCCCAAATAACGACAAAAAAAAGAGGCTTATTTTTACATGAGCTAGCAGATGAGGAGGCCTCAGTTTTTGTTCAATGTTGTCAATTTTTTATTTTGTATCATTGAGCTCTTTTCCACGATTATGTAACTGTCCGTACCGTAGCAAAGCAGCTTCTTCAATAAAAAAAAATTATTCAAGTAAATGACGTTTTCAAAAATTAAAAACTTTATTTTTACATGATCCCTGATTATATATATGGTTTATAATTATTAGTACAAACATTATAGTAGGTAGATTACATCAGAATGAACCGTAATCGCATAGAACACATGACCAGAATTGTCACCAGAAGGGCTAGAAGAGGCACTGGAGGAAATGACACAGAGTAATAATTGGTGTGAAAATTTTTTGTACATAACTCAACAGTATTATATGAATACATTTGATGATGAAAAGAGTTCGAGGACTTGGCAGGAAGAAATTCTTGAAATGAGGCGTTGCAAAGAGTGAGTCTTAAAACAGAACACATGTTCTGGTACCTGGATTATTAACTACCACAACCAACACCATTTTTTCTATCACGTAACTGGTATTGATCATGCTCTACCTGCACTGTGCGTGCTGCCTTTAAATTCTCATAAGGGCACAAATTTTGTTGTGCATATGTAAACAAACGGTGGTCTGGTATATGTCTGTGTGGGAACTGTTGTTAATAAGCCCATTTAATGATTCGTTCAATGTCCTCAATTAATCTATACACAATGTGTATGTCTACCAACTCTGAGTTTGTATACCGACACATGAGGCTAGAGTTTGAAAAGAAAATAAATAAGCACTATCTCTAGAGTTGATATTGCCGCCTATAGCCTTTTGGTGAAGTTTCCATTCATGAATTCCTGTATGATTGTAATCCCTTCTGATGCTATCTACCTCCCCTAAATGTTTGTACTAATAATTGCAAACCTGCATCTGCAAACTTGCAAACCTCTTGCAAGCCCGTCTTGAGAATTCTAACATTAACTATAGCCTTTCCATCCTGTCCCATTTGTTTCGGAATATACGTAATTATTATGAGCATTAATTATCCATACAACTGTTTAAAAGATTAATATACATTTTTAAGGATAATTAATTATGTAAACATCGCGTAATAATTTGACAATTAACGTTAATTTTGTGAATTTCCAATCGCTCTTCTGTACATTGAAACTATTTTGTGGGTGGGTGGGGAAAATAAAAATTAATACAAGAAACTGATTAAATGAACCAAGTTTGAACCCAATTGCAACGTGTGCAAATCCTCCAATGAATCAGCCCTCTCTGAAATATGTATCCTAACCGAAATGATTGAAAAGCAGCGGTCTTCAACTGACGGCGCCAATGGCTAAACAAACGACAGCTCCCGAGCTTGTGGATATTAATTAACCAAAATCAATGCAGCTTGTGGGAAAACGGCCCTGCCACTGTTCCTAGAACTATGGTCAAACCCATCTCCGCCTCATAGATCTCCTCTTCTCATCTAAATATTGATTTAAATCTAACATCTTGGCAGCTGGGAATCCAATGTCATTGCCTTTCGCTAACAATTTTCGAAAAGGAAAACAAGTTAAAGTTTTTGAAAGAAAGGGATTCAAATTATTATTTTCTTTTAATTACTTTATATAAGAAGATATGTGTAAATAATCTTCCTGAAATAATTTATCCTTTCCTATTTAAGTAAATAGACAAAGCTCATTACAGATCGTAAATAAAATTGTACTTTATATCAGCCTTTTGTTAAAAAAAACGAGGCCCATTGTATAAGATAGCAACGTTATCTGTGCCTCTGGAAACGCAGCAATAAATTTTAAGACCGTGCAAAAAAGTCGCAATTCCAGTTGATTATGTTTATTTACTTTGGCCATGCCTTTTTGTAGGGCTGTTCATTTAAGAGAATTTTTTTTTTTTTATTCTTAGATTATTTTCTCTTTTGATGTTACAGTTAACGCGCATTAAGGATTATAATTCTAATTTTTTTTCTCTATACATTCATTTAATTTTATCTTTGCACATTTTTTTTTAATTTTAAGGTTGCAGCTTGCGTACATTATGGAACCTCAGTTTTCTTTTCATTTTATAAATTGAATTCTATCCTACAGCATCAAAATGTCTTGCCCTTTTTTCTACAGTTTGTATATTATTTGCACAATTCAATTATATTGTTAGCAATCGCTGAACATACTTGTTTTTGTATAATTTTTATTATTCAATAATTGACCTTTTTGCTAATTATAATATTGAAGCACTTTTGCTGTGACTGTATTAATATGCTTTACATTATTTTTTTATATGTCCTTTATTTCGTTTAATTGTTACTTTATATCCACAGAATAATGCGTAATTTTTAAACCTCATCTGTGTTTTTAAATTATCCTAATGACCTGAAATACATCAGTTCCTCTATTTTGCTTTTTAATTTTTATAAAAATACTATTAAGATTTACACTGAAGTGACAAAAGTCATGGGATAGCAATATGCAAATTTTCAGATGGCAGTAGCATCGCGTAGAACAGGCATAAATGCGCAGTGCTTTCGCAGAGCTTTCATTTCTGTTCAAGTTATTCATGTGAAGAGGTTTTGACGTGATGATGACCGCACGACGGGAATTAACAGACTAAGAAAGCGGAATGTTAGTTGGAGCTAGACGCATGGGTCATGCCATTTCGGAAATCGTTAGGGAATTCAACATTCCCAGATCCACTGTGTCAAGAGTGTGCCGAGAGTATGAAATTTCAGGCATAACATCCCACCATGGACAGCGCAGTGGTCGACCGCCTGCACTTAACGACCGAGACCGGCGACGTCTGCAAAGAGTCGTAAATTCTAACAGACAAGCAACACTGCGTCAAATAACCGCAGAAATCAATGTGGGACGTACAAGGGACTTGTCTGTTAGAACTGTGCGGAGAAATTTGGCTTTCTTGGGCTATTCCAGCAGAAGACCGACTCGAGTGCCTTTACAGACAGAACGACATCGCTTGCAGCGACTCTCGTGGGCACGTGAGCATATCGGTTGGTCCCTAGATGAATGGAAAACCGTGGCCTGGTCCGATGAGTCACGATTTCAGTTGGTAAGAGCTGATGGTAGGGTTCGAGTGTGGCGCAGACCCCACGAAGCCATGGACCCAAACTGTCAGCAAGGCACTGTTCAAGCTGGTGGTGGCTCCGTAATGGTGTGGGCTGTTTTTTCATGGCATGGACTTGGTCCTCTGGTGCGACTGGACCGAACATTGACTGAAAATGCTTATGTTCAGCTACTTGGAGATCACTTGCAGCCATTCATGGACTTCATGTACCCAAACAACGATGGAATTTTTATGGATGACAATGCGCCATGTCACCGGGCCACAACTGTTCGCGATTGGTTTGAAGAACATTCTGGGCAATTCCAACCAATGATCTGGCCACCTAGATCGCCCGACATGAATCCCATCGAGCATTTATGGGACATCATCGAGAGGTCTGTTCGTGCCCAAAATCCTGCACCATCAACGCTTTCACAATTATGGACGTCTATCGAGACAGTATGGCTCAATATTCCTGCAGAAGACTTCCAACGACTTGTTGAGTCCATGCCACGTCGAGTTGCTGCACTTCGCCGGGCGAAAGGAGGGCCGACACGATATTAAGAGGTATCCCATGACTTTTGTCACTTCAGTGTATAGTCTGGGAGATGGAAATCAATGCATCAAGGAAAAAATAATTAGGACGCAATAAAATTTCGGAAGCAAATACTTTCTATCAAACATGAAATAATTAAATTAAAGTTTAAAAAAAGAGTACTTAATAAGTATATTGTATATTTGTTTAAAATGTGTATTTATATCTTGCGTAATAAGAACATAATTCATTTGACCATTTTTTTTTTTTTTTTTTTTTTTTTTAATTAACCCTTAAGATTATAAAAGCTAGAAGAAAAGAGAAAGGAATATAAGTATTTGTTTTTTTTAAGTTTTTTGATGTGTTCAAATTTCTCAGTTCAATTTACTAGTGATGCAGGCTTCATATTGTTTTACCATTTTTTCCGCCTTCATATTCATTTAATATTCATTGAAATCTGTTAGTAGAAGGGTACTTCAAATAAACTTGAATCAAAGGCATATTATTTGAATTATTCAGTGTAATAGGCAAAAAAACATTGTTTAGTTACTCATATGCACTTAATATTAATCTACACAAAATTTGATTTGGATTTTCTTGTGTTCATTTTAATATCTTGGACAACATTAAGAGATTTTACACTCATTCGGTTCATGTGGATTATTTGAAATTGCAGTTTCTTTATAAATTCGAATATTTTATTTTGTTTTATATTTTGCTTTCATATTTTATATTTGGTAAATTGTTTTCTAAAGATACGTTTTAATGAATTTTCTTATCATGATTTTATGAAATTTTTTTAATAGTTTTGTTGGCATTTTCTTAAGAGACATCATCTTAATTTATCTATAAACATAGTTTCAAAATTTTTCTCGCCATGTATGAAATTTTATCTTTTTTTCTGTTTTCATAACTGTGTCAAATTTTTATGAATAAAAATTTTCTTTCACTTATTCTCTTGAAAATATTATGTCAAAATTGGTCTTTCCAAACCCATGTTGGGTAAATAAAACTAACTGCCTTTTATAAATGCAATGTTTGTAATAAAGTTCTAATTATTATTTTTTCCCCTTTCAACTATTTGAAAGTGTAAATTTAAGAATAATAACTCTGATTTATAGAGAATTATACTGTATTTTAAGTTTATTAGAAATAGAAATTCAATTTGGAAAATTATGTCAGTTTTTTGTACAATTTTTATTATTATTATTATTATTATTATTTTACAGAAAATAGCATCTAGAGGGAAACCAACCAATTCCTGATCAAATAAGTAACTTCGATTCAAAAATCTGTTATAACTGTTTATATTACAGAGGGTTCAGTAGCGCCATCTATAAGATCAATATTGAACCAACAACGCTTATCACTTCTGAATAGGACAAATTTAATTAAATATACATATTTTCCTGGAAAAAAAATTCAATTTTTATCACACGTGTTAAATAATTCAATCTTTCATTTACAAGAAGAAAAAGATTGTAATCAACACTATAGCATTTATTGTTAATGTATTGCAATTATTCATTTGATGGTATATAAATCTTTGTTTGAGATTTCATCTTTAGCACCAAAAAAAAAAAAGTTAAATGTGAGATTATACATTTTTTCAAATGCATTTATATTTATTCAATTTATTGAAAACAAAAATTCTTTACCTATTACCTATGATTATTTTAATTAATATTCGTGTAATTCGTGTAATTGATACTATCAATATGGTGGAATCAATCATCAGTTCAAGTTCTGGAAGTATCAATAACATATTGGAAGAAAAAAAACTGTAAATACTGAACTTGATAAGATTGGATATTTGAATGAGTTACATAAGAGGTGCCCATTGCAGGTTTCAGATGCTTTCTTTATGAATGTACAGAGTAACTACTTCAAACAATCTAAAAAAAGATTTAATATGTAGTATCAAAGACTATTATTAATACAAATATTTGCTAATAATATAGTGTTTTTAATACCACTTAATTTATATTTGATTAATTAAATTATCTAAAAATATAGTTTTTATAATAAAATTATAATAATTCAAATGCCAAATAAAACAGTTTCAAAAAAGTATCTTGTTCTTCGAAAATAAATTATAATTATATTTTGTCTTCTCTATATTAATTGTAATAGTAAAAATATTTAAAAAAAAAAAAAAAAAAAAAATAGAGGAAATAAATCGGAAAAACAGTGAAGTCCATTTATATCAATAACCCTACTTGAATGACCGATCCGGAACTTGAAATATTTTTCTCTAAACCAGCCCTGACTTTTGTTACTGACAGTATATTAAAAGAACAATCCGGTTGTTCTAATCTTAAATAAAGAGACCGGTCAATAAATGAAATGAGCAATGTTTGCTTTTCTCTGTCATTGTCTATGTTCTCTTTTTTTATAGATACAGAAGCACGACTATTGGATAGTTTTTGAACAGATAAATACTTTTTCGGTATAAAAATAACTTACAGATTTGCTTTCTAAAATACCAATACAGACAAAATGCTTTTAAAGAATATAAAAGAAGTATTCCCTCTTGTTTAAACTAACAACGACAGTTTTCGCTGTTTTTTATAAAAGAGGTACTAAACCAATTTATGAATTCTTAGGAAAAAAATCAAACTTCTAGATGTAAGCCTTTTAAACTAGAAATCTTGTAAGAATAATTTGTGGAATAAGGAACAATGATGTGTAAGCCCTTTACTTGAAAGTTCTATAGTCGTAAAGATCTCCTAATTCTATTACATCTAAAACTAGTTTATGGGTACCAAATAACCAAATTAGAAAGGAATTTCTTTCAACTTCTTCAAAGGAAAGGTACATGTTTCACCATTACATGATTCTACCCTCAACGAAATTTTTAGGTTAAAAATTAGTAGCTTTGATAATATTTCTTTTTTTTGTGTGTGTGTGCTGAAAACGATGAAATTCCACGAAATATTAAGCTGGGCTCTATTGGATAGTGAAGAATTAACAATAAATATGTTTTCAATTACATGAATGTTTGAAATGATTTTTCTCGAAATGCCTTTCATTGAATAAACTTTAAAATTATTTGCACTTTCCTCTTACATATTTATCAAATTTATATGGCATTTAAATTTAAATACGAATTTTTTAAATGAATAAATGTAATATTTTTCATAATTAGAATTTTTTAATTATTTAAAATCTGTTTAGACTCAACAAAATACCAAAACAGATAACAACATTCAGTTCATCTTTTAGCAATATATATACAGAACAAAAATGTAAACTTTATATAAATGCATATGAAAAAGCATATGTAAATACATTAAATACATATGTAGAAGCAAGGAAGCCGCTGCAAGTTGTAGTTAAAAACCAATTGTTTTTTTTAGGAAATTGAAATGCCATGAGTCCTTTACTTAGTTTATTAATAATTAAGACATTTTAAAAGTTTGGGATCAGCTCCAAGAAACTATGGAAAAGCGAAAAGGTACGTATACAAGCTGTGAATGTTTCAAAGCATATGCAGTCAGAGCGAATAAAATTATAAACACATTATTAAAAATGGTCTATATATATATATGTATATAATGGTCTATATATATATATGTATATAATGGTCATATATATATATATATATATATATGCATTTTTCTGAAATTTACATTTTTGTCTTTTATCAATTTGATCTTTTGCATTCTTATTATTTGAAAACCCCAATTCTTGTTATTTAATTAACATCGTTAAATGCTCTATTGGTTTCATAATACTACCTTTTACAACAAAAATTATCTAATTTAATTTATACAAAATATATATTGAAAAAAATCATCCTTTTTTCAATGAAAAAGTCATCGAATTAAACTCTGTGTTTAGTTCTTTTTATTTGTATCTATTCATCATTCAAATGGTTATTTTCTAGTTAGTGAATATCTTTTAAATGAAGTAGTTAAATTGAAAAGTACTATCTCTAATAATGTCTTAGAACGCTTTTAATTATTTTTCCTAACGTCATCTTTTTAAAATTCTCTTAACTTATTTTTCAGCTTTAATTATGGAGAATACTAAAGTTACTAACAATTAATTAACTAACCCCCATTACATTATTAGCATGTACTATCTGAAGATTTAATTACTTTTGACGTAAGAAATTCAAATAGTTATTAATTATTTATCTTATTTCTTATAAAAAAAAGTTTTGCAAACTACTACTATGAATACTTTTATTTTGAGTAAAAAAAATATGTTTTTTTTATTAATATTAAATAAACTTGATGAAACATAAAAGTTACTACGACATTTAATGATGAAAATGAAGTATTTTACCTTGCTGAACGTAAGGTAAAAATTTTAAAAACCACTGATTTAACCAGTATAGATTAACATTTTCATATGTTACACCTCATTACTTTGTTGGAAAACATATTTATTAGAGCATTAAAAAATTTCGTTTTGAGATATTAATTGTTGCAAATTAATACGTAATATTATCAATAAAATGAACTGCTTGAATGTATGTTGCCGTTTATACATAGACCATTCCTTTATATGGCATCACTGAATATGGCAGTTAAAAATTATAATTATTTAAATATGAGGTTAACTTCTCCACACATATTCTGTTAGATTTGTATTCAATACTTGAAACTCGAATATGTCACTAAAATGCGTTGTGTTCAAAACTTTACGATCTTTGTTAATCAACCCTTTTGCATAAAGCAGTTTCATTTTCCAATAGTAACGCTGAGCTATAGCTGTTCTGTAGTAACTCTTCTAATTTATACAATATACTATTTTAATATTTCGAGGGTTTTTTTCTTATCTTCTTTTGAAGGAATTTTTCAGACTACTTCAACTGGATTTGCTTCCTCATAGTATTTAACTTATCTATATTGATTTCAATTCGGTGTTTATGAAGTCTATAAGTTGCTTGTATTTTTTAATACATTTTGTGTAGATAAAATTGGAATGCCAGATATTTTTTATGCATAGTTTTAAGATCTTCATTGATTTTAAGCTGTCAATTAATTTTCATTCGGTTAAACTAAATTCCAGTCTTTTCGTTATTTCCAAAACTTTAAATATCAATTTTTTAAATATGAAATTATTTTAACTAATTGCTTATTACAAATATTACTCAATTTGAATTTTTGTTTATTATAGTCACAAATCATTCGTAAATTAAAAAACTTTCATGTGACAGAGTGTGGGCAAATACTTTTATGAGGCTTGTTTAAAAACTTTTCTTTTTTAAGTACATAATCATTTAGTAATCGAAGATTCCTCGTTTTTGTTTCTGTCCGACATATAAATAAAGAAGTGATATCTAAAAATGTTTGTTTATATAATTTTTGTAACGAGATTTGTATAAATATGAAATTATTTTTAAATAATTGCTCATTACAAATATTACTTAGCTTGAATATTTGTTTATTAGAGTCATAAATTATTCAAAAACTTTCATACGACAGGGTGGGCAAATATTTTTTTGGGGTAGGTTAAAAACTTTTCTTTGGGTACATAATCGTTTAGGTATTGGACTATCCTTACTTTTGTTTCTCACCGTTATAAAAGTAAAGAAATAATATCTAAAAATGTTTGTATAATTTTTGTAACGATGTTTTAGAAGCTTGCTGCTATCTTGTAGCCAAGGACCTTCGTTAGATACAAATTTGTTGTGTAACGATGTTTGTATAAATGCGAAATTATTTTTAAATAATTGCTCATTACTCAACTTGAATTTTTGCTTATTAAAGTCATAAATTATTCAAAAACTTTCATACGACAGGGTGGGCAAATATTTTTTTGGGGTAGGTTAAAAACTTTTCTTTGGGTACATAATCGTTTCGTTATGGGACTATCCTTACTTTTGTTTCTCACCGTTATAAAAGTAAAGAAGTAATATCTAAAAATTTTTGTATAATTTTTGTAACTATGTTTTAGAGGCTTGCGGCTATCTTGTAGCCAAGGAGCTTCGTTAAATACAAATTTGTTGTGTAACGATGTTTGTATAAATGCGAAATTATTTTTAAATAATTGCTCATTACTCAACTTGAATTTTTGCTTATTAGAATCATAAATTATTCAAAAACTTTCATGCAACAGGGTGGGGAAATACTTTGTGAGGCTTGTTTAAAAGCTTTTCTTTTTTAAGTACATAATCATTTAGTAATCGGAGTTTCCTTGTTTTTGTTTCTGTCCGATATAAAGCATAAAGAAGTGATATGAAACAATATTTGTTTGTATAATTTGCGTAATGATGTTTATATAATTTTTGTAATGATGTTTTGTATAATTTTTGTAATGATGTTTGTATAATTTTTATAATGATGTTTGTATAATTTTTATAATGATGTTGTATAATTTTTAAAAATGATGTTTGTATAATTTGTGTAATGATATTTGTATAATTGTTTACGATATTTATCACAAATTACCGAATTTTGAATGCAACACAAGATGATGAACTGTAAGTATAGTCTAAAATAATGTTACAAGCCAACAAAATACGCCCTATTTATGTTTTGTCCTTTCTATTTGCACTGAGACACGCTGAGCTGACACACCGCAAATCCATATTGTCTGTAAAGCTAGAGAGGCAGAAATCTGTCACATATCATAAACTATTACTGAAGTTCGGAACATTTTTATGTTTTCTCAGTTTTGGCTTTTACTGAGGACATCACGCAGCTTATGGTCGTTGAAAACTTTTTCTTCAATGCTCAGTTTTAGAGCCCAGTTTCAATCAGCGGCGGGTGCCATAAAATGTATTGTATAGTTAGCGGTGTTTACTGCAAGCGTTAAGAATTTGTTGAGTTTTTATTTTATTTTAAGTTGAAACAGCAATAATGAAATTTTGAGTTACAGTATACAGGTTCCGTAGTATTAAAGATATTTTTACTATAACAGATCATTATTCTGAATTCTTAATGGATCACCTGGCAAAAGTACTTAAAAAGTCTGTCTGTTTTGCTTATTTTCCGCGTGTTAAGAGAAAAAGTGAACGATAGAACAAAATTTGATTAAAAAACAATGAAAAAGGGCACACTCGGATAACTATTAAGTATGAGAGATAATTAGCTCTGATTTATCATATGGTTTCACAGATTTTAATGCCAAATTCTGAAATAATGTAGATTAACCAGCAATAAAAATCATGCCTTTTTGTTTTCTATGCATACACTTTCATTGAAGCCCGCTTTGGTAATAATACTTATATGTATCAATAAAAATAAGTTTTTAATCAAAATCTAAAAATAATTTTTGAAAATAATACCTGGAGACATTTATTATTTTCTTAATCTAAATAAATCTAATAATTATAATTATTGAATAGAAATTAAACAGAAACAGTATCATTGAATAGTTGTTAAAATAATTATAAAACTTTACATGAGAGAATAATTAAGAGAAAACTTCTAAATAAATTATAGTTTTCGTGAATTGCTTTTTTGAATAAATTTACTAATATTATTTAGAAAAAAAAATTAAAATTAAGCAAGGGTAACTATAAAAATGAGAATAAAAGAAAACGCATATGTACTTCAATAAGGACCACTGAAATTACAAGCTTACAGCCAAAATGAAATTTGCTTGAATTACATGCGTAGAAGCAGTATGAAAAGAAAGATTCAGAACCAAACTTTTCATGCAAAAATTGTGTTTATTTATTTTTTATTAGTGTATGAGGTTATGTATTCTTGAAAGAAGATCTTTTATCAGAATTTGCCAGAACTTGATCACGGTAGTAAGTATGCATATAATGTGAATTAGAATATTACTGCGAAATTATTATTAATTTTGGTAGAATAAAAACAGCTTTAATGAGAATTTGAAGGTCCAAAAGCGATAAGTAGGATCTAAACAGCCCCCACACAAAACTGTCTC
This sequence comes from Caerostris darwini, assembly GCA_021605075.1. Classification (NCBI taxonomy): domain Eukaryota; kingdom Metazoa; phylum Arthropoda; class Arachnida; order Araneae; family Araneidae; genus Caerostris; species Caerostris darwini. The sequence continues at coordinate 133,124 of BPLQ01005020.1, forward strand.
AAGAATTAAAGTTGTAGACCTCTACAAGTACTAAAGTTGAAACGAGTTAAGGATCCTTTATATTTCGACCATTGGCACGCCTAATTTTAATGATACAGCATAAAAATCTTTGGTTCTAGTTGTTGAATTAGTGTCTTACATGAATGCATGAATAATGTGACAACTATTTTCCTGCTGAATATTATTTTGTCCATAGCATTTTGGATTCAATCTGTTAGGAAATTAAATAGGGTATTTCCTTCTTATCGGTTCTGCAGTGTAGAAAATGAGTTTTCTGCCAATAAAAAAATCGTTTTTTTTGCAAATATTTAATAGCACGCTAAAGAAGAAACATAAAAATATTAATCATTTGGTGTATTGAATATGTCCCGTGATTGACTCTATACCAAATTCGGAAATCTTAAATACTAAACTTATTGGAAGAAACTCCAAAAATATCTTGGTGGTTTTAAAATACGGCCATAATTTTTTAATCTCCCAAATATATTTTAGATGTTCTGTGTACTCTTTAAGGGATAGTGAAACCACCAAAATGTCATCAACGAAGGAATACATGAATGACAGATAACGGATTACTTCATCTATAAATCGTTCGGAAAGTAGCTGCTGTATTACAGAGTTCAAATTTCATTATAATTCTCTTAAACAATTTGAAGGAAGTTATCGTTGAATTTTGTTTAATATATCCTGAAATTATAGGAATTCAATGTAGGCTTTAATGAAATCTATTTGGGAATAATTATTGGTTCTACGGAGGTTCAAAGTAAGCTTAAAATATTGAAAACTGCATATTTGTCTTTTATTGTTCCAACATTAAGGCTCCGTAGTCAGGTCTCCTTTCAATGCTGGGTTTTTTTTTTTTTTTTTTTTTTTTACCATAGGAAACGAGAATGCGTAATTACTTTTGGAAGGGTGCATATGACCAATTTGTATCATGCTTGGAAAGACGTCTTCAGCACCACGCAAATTGTTAAAAGCGAGCCGGCGTACTTTAACAGTTATAGGAAAACCAATAAATTTAATCTAGGGAACTATCTCTTAAAAGGAATACGTGGTTTAATTTCAGGAAATTTTACAACCGTATAGAATAAATGCTTTCACCAGATACAGTTTTAACTGAATATATAACACTCAAATACTTAATTTACATTAAGAACTAAATTTAATTTGAGGAACAATGTTTCTGTTTTGAAATAAAGGTAACAAATCAAAATAACTCAATGAATTAGCCATTATAATGAGAAAAGTACAATATCAATAAAAAGTTGTCAATTTAAAAATAAGTCCGAGAGCAGGTTCTAATAAAAGATCTGTGTAAGCCTGAATAAGAAAACTATATGTTGCAGAAAGAATTCTTTTGTAATTTAGATGTTGGAATACCAGCATCAATAAAGAAACTTTCGTTGATGCGTCTATAGCGCACGAAAATGTCACGAGAATTTAATGGCAAGGTAGTAGTCAACACTACACTTACCCATTCTGGTTTTGTGGATATTTGCAAGAGAAAACACATTTACACAAACAATTTCAAAACACAAAAATATAAACACAACACGCAAGAGAAACAACAAATTCACCTCGTTTTTCACCATATGTATGAGGACACCAGAAATACTCTTAATTTTTTTGACTTTGATTTATACTTTTCTCTTAAAGTACGGTTTCGATTTCGACTATAACATCTACTTTGAGAAAGATCATCAATATGCTAATTTATTTTTTGTATTTCAGAAATCAACTTCAGAAAGTTTCTTCAATAAAACTTACTAAGAAAACAGAACAAGCACTTGTCGCTATGGGTGCTATCTCTATGACGCGATCCACGTTTCCAATTGCTTTGTCTAAAGTGAATGGAGGGACGAGAGAAACAACTCCAACAGGAATCAAGACCATCAGGAATTTTATATAACTCTGCACGACATTTTATAATGTGTAGTAACTGGCTAGGCTTCCGAACTTCAAGTTGGGCACTAATCAGCAAATTTCTTTAGTTTCTGGTGAGAGAATTCACCACAATATTTCACCAATTCATTGATGTGTAGATATTAGATATATATGTTAGGATTTATAATGACATCTCTGATGATGGTTAGGTTTGTTTGGTTTTTCGCTCCACGGTCATTTTGTGCACACTTTGGATTAATTAGACCGGGATCTACAGTTTAACTGATGTTGGTTAGGAGTAAATGGGACACAATATAATTAAATTTGTTTTTACTACTTGTAAGTGATTTTGGTATGTAGTGCCACACATAAGGAATTAGGATCACTAAAATTGTAAATCGGAATCTTCACAGCAGAAACATCCGACAAGATGAAGTACTGAAAATGAAAATGACGAAAGCCGATGAAACACGAAATAAAAAATAATAATTAAACTCCAGTAGAAGTGAAATTTAAATACTCTATGTCAGCAAAGATTTATTTACGTAGTTGGATATATTGTGAAAGGAATAAATTTCGCAATTAAACACATTTATTCCTTGAATAAGACGAATACAATACATTCTAATTCACAAACATATAGAAGTATAAAAATTAGTTTTTTACGCATTATTTCAAAATGTTCGCAATGCTAAAGTGCTTAAATATATGTTTATATTCTGTAGGCTTGGTACCAGTTTTATTTGTTATCCCATACACAGAATTTCTCTAATTTACACTTCGAAATATATATGAAAAAAAAAATTAGTTTATGTGTTAATAAAAATTAGGTGCATATCAAAAGTGCAATCAATTTAGAAAAAAAAATTAGAATAAAATATGCTGTCAGCCTTCATTTTTTTTATATAGTTCTTTTGCAATTTTCTTTCTCTTTTTTTTTCTCTGAAAATTTTTAGTTTTAACTTAAATTTGAAATAAAAAATACTTTTTATAGAATTTAGTAGGGTAAACAACTATTTATCAGTTTAAATAGTCCGAAATACTACGGTTAGAATATAGTGAATATTGCAGTAATGATTAAAGAATCATGAATTCGAAATTAATGATACGATCGGAATGGTTTAAATGATCCCGTTGAAATGATGAAACAGATATATGTTACATGAGCCGAATTAAGATTTTTTTAAAAAAGCGATTGCTTCGATTGCTGTTGTAGAATATTGACCGTGCTGCCATCTGTAGATTGTAAAAAGAAATAAGTAAATAGTATGAATAATTACAGAGCATGAAGCATTGCCTCAGAACCAAATGGAAAACAGATGTCGGGATGATATTACAGGGATGAATTCAGACAACGTATATAGCTGTTTTGGACGCAATAGTCATTGTAAAAGAACAGTTTGGACACAATGAAGAGCAATAGCTGTTACATATCATCAGTGTTTTAACTGCATGATTTGGCTATGATGCACAAATTTCTATATGATGTGGCTATGTGGATGGTTTCAACATCAAAAATAGTTGTTTTAAAGCATCTAGTTTTGAATGAATTTATAGCTATACCTTTTTCTTTAAAAAGTGCATTCTCACTTAAATATACTGTATTTGAACAAATCATAATCTTTACGCTCTTTCAATTTTAAAGCAATCACTGTAAATCCATACTCCAACAAATACAATTTATTTTTGAATAAATATTAAAACGAGTTTACGTTGTCATATATATCGGATTTTAAACTGTTCATATGCAGATTTATTTGGAACAGAATATAGCTACTATCGAACAACCAGACGTTCTCGAAATAAACTTTCCATAGTCATTTATGATGTTCATTATTACTTGATTCATATTCAAACTCATAATGAAAGAAGTGCTGCCTAACTCAAACGAGATTGCACTTTTTGGTGCCACTGAAATTTAAACTTTTTGGTGCCATCTACTTTCTATACTTACTGAGCTGATTAAGGATGCCAATTCAAGAAAATATTAAAAATAACGACAAAACTCTGAGTACTGATTCTAGAAAATTTATTTGTTAAAAAAGCTGATTTTCACAACTTGTTTACTTTCTGAAACTAGGTTTTTTTTTTTTTTTTTTTTTTTAAATCCTTTTGGAATGTTCGCAATTTAAAGCTTTGTAGTACTGGCAATAGCAACTAGATGGCGCCACGTGATAAGTCAGTCTTTCACCCTTAAGGAATGAAAATTCTGTGCGCTCTCCAGGTTTCAATATTGTATTAAATTTATAAATTTATAAATTTATGTTAATAATAGCAGTAAATGAATAGCAGGGATTTTTAACTAAAAATTGAAATATTAAAAATATTGTTGTTTTCATTTGTAATAAAGTAATTATATTGATATGGAATAATAAATTAATCACATGTATGTTGAACTTTTTAATGCAAATATAGTCAACCATTTAATGTCATTGCTCACTAATAAAATGATGAAATTATTTTTGAATTACTTTTCCGCCTTATGTATAAAAAGAATGTTTTCTTGGGATTTTTAAGAATTATTTGGTTTTGGTATAGAATTTGCTAGTAACTAAATTAAAAATGAGCCAAATAAATAAATTATTTTGGAAAGAATCGTGGTTTTTTTAAATTTTTAATTTTAAAATCAGAATTTGTTTCTGGATGGTAAAGAATTTCTACCTTAATATTTTTATATAGTTTACATCGCGTATTTAAAAGCAAACGGGATTTTCACTCTCATAGTGGCGTTATTAGCGTCATTATTATTCATCTAGCGTGAAATCTGAATAGATGTCATCTTTCAGATGGTCAAACACATCTCCTGAATTTCGCTCACAACTCCTTAATGTTGAGGAATTTCAATTTAACAACATATATATAAGTTTAATATATTTAAGTTTCATTTCATTTTAGTATTAGAATTAAATTTAAAATTTTAGAAACCTCAAAAAATCTAGTTTAAAAGTTCTATATTTCTAATAAAATAATTGAAAAAAAGAGATCTTTTCTCATCATAATCGTTTAACCATCAATTCATTATTCTAAAGTATTAACAAATAAGTAAATCCTCCATTTGAGATCTCACTTCGTCATTCCTATACAAGAAATTGCAATTAAAAAATAATTAATTATTACAGGAAATAAAACAAGCTATTCGAGAGAGATTTAATCATTTTAATAGTTTAGAAAATACATTTCACTTTATTTTATATCAGTACAAAATGACAATGGAATTAGTCGAATTTATGCGGTAAGACATCTATGATTTAGAAATGAAAGTAAATGAATTTCAAAGCAGCATAATGTGGAAAAATAAAACTGAAATTTTTTTTTCAAAGTATAAGGAAAACTTTCTGAAAGTAGCGTAGATAATAATGGTTTCACATCTATATTAATTATATGGGATTTTTAACCAATAAATTTTATGTAATGGAGATACTTGCTAATGTCGTTTTAGCGATGTTTGTGTCCACATATCCGTTTGAAAAAATTGTTTCCCTCATTGAATATTGAAAAAATTGTTTTCCCTCATTTGAATATTGAAAAAATCTACCAATAGAAATAAACTTGGAAATGAAATAACCTCAAAATGTGATAAACTAATGAATACAAAATATGAACCTAAGGTACTTACGTATTAACGGTACCTTGGCGACAGTTGCGCCAATAAAGAGCACATGCGCCAACCGCAGCTACAGATTTGGCGCCAATCTACACTTAAAATTTTTGTTCCAAATAATTATATATATTTGAAACACTTCATTTAAAATCAAAACGCTTTCAAAATATTTTTATTCCAAATAATAAAGATTGGCGACACTTAAAAACCGCCAAGTCTGACGCCAAGGTACCGTTAATACGTAAGTACCGAACCTAATAATAAGAAACTATCTGAAAATAAGCAACAACAGATTTCAAATTAAATATAATTGTATCAACTTTATTATACTTACACATGTATGTAACTGTGGTTATTAATATAAATATTTCATAATATATATGTGCTTTTCTTTATTTCTTCTCCATTCAAATATTCAGTCAGAGTTGTCACTGGGCATAATGTAACATGGTGGGGTAATTCCTGGTATACCCCCACTGATAACAGTATTTTAAAGTAGAAGCTTATTGTTTGCTCTTCACTTGAAAAAGTAAAAATTTAAAATAAAAAGGAAATGGAAACCTTTTTAAAGGATTTGGAAAGTGAGAATAAAAAAATAAAAAAAAATAAACTGTCAAGTTTTTCTGTTAATCAAAATTTTCTTGTTACATTCACAGTATCTCAAATTCTTTAAAACTGTTTGAATTGATGTTTGTTTGTTATTTTAAATTATTAAAAACATGAGTTATTAAATTTAACTTTTAACATCAGTGTAAATTATACCTTGATTCCTTACATTATATTAGATTCGCTATATTATATTTTACATATTTTAAATACAGTTTTGTAAATTGTAATGAATTTTACTTCGCTACTTTTAAAATAGAAATTTAAATGTAACAAATATAATTCCTTCAACCTATTTCCTTGCGCCTTGGCCTTGGCCTTTAATGAAAATTCAAATAAACAAAAAAAACAAAAAAATTAGTGTGTTTAATATGCACAGATATTCAATAACTGCAATTAAAATTTTCGGCACAATAACCATTCTACTATTAGAATATTCTGAATATATAACCTATTATCTTTCATCTACGTATATTATCTACTGAATATTGAAAAATTTTTTCAAGTTTTCTCATATAAATAACTTTTCTCATATAAGAATCTAAAAGAGATGATAAAGTGTCATTTGATGGCTGCGTTGATATGTTACACGGAATATTCAGTCCTGTAACAGTAGGAATGAAATTAAGAGACGTTAAACTAAAATGTTCTTTTACATTTCATGGGGGTTTTTTTTATTAGGAAAATATGAACTAAATTCTTTATAAAGGCGATTTTTAGAGGATTACCACGGATTATTAGAGGGGACGATGCAAGAAACAATTTTGGTTCAAAATATTACATACAGATGGCGCCATTTCTTTTCTGCGTGTTTTTTTTACTTTTTAATTTGTCCACGCTTTTCAAAATTGGCTCCAAATTAACTCCCCTTCACACAAAAATACTTTCACTTCCACCAACAAAAATCCACATGTATTCTACTCTTCTATGCTGCCCGACAAAAAAACGAACAACAATCTCCACTACACACACTCAGGTATTTTGCTCTATACAACAGCTACTTCATTTACTCAAACCCTCCATGAAGACGATCCCCATTATCAAACAAGCAAATTATACTAATGTAGTCAATGTAACATATTCCAATATCAATGTAATACATGCCACACCCCTTATAATCGGCTCCTTAATTTTTTTGTTCCCTCTTCATAACCTCTTTACCTCCCCCTCCCACCATCACTTAATGATTATGGATAATACTGTATTACCTCACAGAAAAATCTTGTAAAAATTCAAAATATTCTCCTTTCTAATCATTAATGCATATAGACTAACTCCCTCTACAATAATAAGTTGAACAAACACACATTAGTCTGAACACCGACTTGTGTTAGCAACCATACAGGAGTTATTCTTTGCTATCTGCTCAATAACGTTTAGTTCTCTTATTAGCGAATAGATGGCGACACGAAAACTTCTATTCTATAATTTTAATTCTGTTTCTCATTTCAAAAGATTCCAAAAACTTTTCAACTATATATCCTGCCAATTATTGTTTTACCATCTTTTTAGTACCTACATAGTCTGTGTTTTTAACAAATCTGCAAATTGCAGCTTATACTGTTAATACACATGTTTTAACCGAAACCTCAGCAGAGTTATTTCTTTACCTCAAGAATTTTGTAACTACATCCAGCACATTACCAGTTACCCGCAGTGGACCTACAGTTTTTACACCGCATGTAATTACTGCCTTGATTTATAGATTAACTAGCCACCGGATTTGACTCTCTGTGCCTATGCTGCAAAATGGGTTCTCGGAACAATTTCAAGTACTGTTTATTTTCATTTATTTGGCTTCCTCCTTACATTCAAATCTTTTTCATCCTCTTGTCACATTGCTATAAAAAGGGACACAGCGTTTTGACTCAGATGCTACTTGCATTATTCCTTGATTGATTTATATTAAGATATTTGATACCACAGAGGAAAAAACAGATAACTCATTCTTGTTTTGGTTAAATCAGAAATGATCAGACTGTGGTCCATTGTAGCTTTTCTATTTGTCTGGTTCGTCATATTTCAATTTCATTATAAAAATTCTTAAGACATGGAACATTATTTAATTTTAGTTTTAAAAAAAGCAAACATTTAAGCATTCGGGATTTTTATCATCTGTGAATAAGATGTTGTCCTGGTTTGGGGTTCGTGGTGCAATCCAAAAAGTGCAGCAAACAAATAAAACTCCATTCCAAATGATAGTTTGGGCCCCTTAACTCTTGAAATGATTCATGAATAACGTTAATCCTCATGAATTTTCTGGAGAATTTGGCCTTTGCTTGAAGTGTTTTGTAGTACGGTTTTGAAACACTTTTCACTTTTTGGCTTGGGATTTTAAACATTTGTATATCCAATGGCTATAAGTACTCGTAGTGCTTTGATCAATTCTAATGACTATAAGTACTGCGTTGATTCATCCTTCAATATGAAACTTCTTATTGAAGTTTCATATTTATCACTTTTGGCATTTTCCCATGTCTATTGAGCTGTGTAGTGCTTCTTATTGTATTTGGAATTCTTCATTCTTCATTTATGCCTAGAATTTTCAAACATTAATATATTCTCTTGGCTATTGAATGTGATAATGATTCTCGTAAAACTTGAAATATTTCATTCTTCTCTTATGCCTAGAATATTCAAACTTTGATACATTATTTTGGGTATTGTATGTGATAATGTTTCTTGTAGAATTTGGAATACTTCATTCTTCACTTATGCCTAGAATATTCAAATTTTGATATATTCTTCTGGCTATTGAATGTGATAACGTTTCTTGTAGAATTTGGAATGTTTCATTCTTCATTTACGACTACATTTATCTTACTTCTGTATATTCTTTTAGAGATTCTTGAACAATTCCTTCTTCGTGAAATTCTTGATCTATTCAACATTGCTGTATTCATGTGGCTATTGAATTTGGCCATTCTTGCAGTATTCCAATCAATTGCTACTTATACCTCTTGCATATTTAAATATTGGCATATTCCTGAGTTTATTCACCTTCTCGAATGTTCACACATGATAAGTTGAAATTTGACCACATTTCAGTTTTTTTATTTATTATTTATTATTTTTTTGTTTTATTTATTGCAATTGTTCAATGTTTAAATGTCTAATTTAATGCAAACTATGAGATAAGAACTTTCTCAGTAATCTGGATGCAGGGTCTCGATCTGTATGATTTTTATTCATTTATTTTTTCTAAAGCGCGGACTACCGATATTAAGGATGTAGGTCCCATTTCCGCTACAGAAAATGTATGTTTTTTTATTTTTTGCCGTGTCTTTTATACCGTAAGCAATATAACAAAATCGAAAAGCATTTTCAACTATCTATTCTATTCTATTTTTTTTATTTGATAGACCTATTGTTTAGTGCTCTGGTCTTTGTTACCACAGGCTTCAGATTCGAATTCTGGCGGTGGCATGTACGTTTGTTAGTGGTTCGGAATCCACGTTAAACTATAGGTCCCGGTCAAATTAGCCTAAAGTGTGCACAAAATGAATGTAGAGCGACGAACCAATCTTCACTATTGCTGTTTTAACCGTCATTACAAGATCATTATCGATTAATTCATTGACTTCTTCTTATTTCATATCTGAAAATCCCTCGCCACCGGTTTTATTTTTAATAAAGCCGGTGGCGAGGAATTAATTTTAAAGCTTTTAAAATTGTTGACAACTTCTGGTAAGAGTCCCGGCAAAGCGGCTTTACAGTATACCGCGTATGAATGAAATTCTAGTGTTGCACAAATTAAATGGAAACAATTAAGATAACGCATGTGTGCCAAAAAGCGCTGGAAAAGGGGTTAACTGTACTTTATTAATGAACATTATTTATTTATTTATTGTTGACAAGTAATAAACTATTAGCTGTTGTAATATTTAACGATAAATAAGGATTTGGAAGGGGGTTGACAGAAATGTAACCTTTATAGGGAGAGCAAGTGTGAAAACCGCTGAATCAATCAATCAGTCCAATTCCTTCAACACCAAGCGTTTTCCGATGAAGTGCCCAGAATACATGCTGGGAGCTTAAAGGGTAAATTGCTACAAATCTCCCGTTCACAGCATGAGGCCATAAGCAACCTTACCTGGGTAATTACATTTAAAGAGATCTGCCCCGATCTTTTTTGGGTGGAGATAACAAAGTGGCAGAAATGTGACCACATCGATTTGTTTTTCGGAGGTAGCCTTTTTTTTGGTCCGCTTTTTGGATGTTTTTCTCACAGAAATGAAAGGTATTGATGATGCAACTTGCACTGTCTAGTTAGTCGCCTCTTTAACAAACATTAAGAGCATTTGTAATGGAATTCCATGCATACCTCAAGGAGATAAATTGAAAAGTACTTCGAATTACACTCTTTTAAACTCGAGTTGTACTGAATATAACAAATATATTTCAAATATAAGCTAATAATTTTATTTGTGTTGTACATAATGATATCAGTATTTCAATAATATTTTAAACATTTGGAGAAAATTGTCCCTGCAAATTAAGTGAGTAAAATTATATAGGACGTTATTTACCAATAAAAAGAATCGAAGAAATATCTAATTTTCAATTTTCCGTTGATGAAATGGACTAGCCTACAGATATTTCATGAATTTTTAAATTTAAAATAAAATTAATTTGAAAATGATTTTCTATTGCTAAGAAGAAGTTTTTGCTTTCAAGAATATATATATATATATATAATTATTATATATATTTAATATTAATGTATTTTTACTCCCAAATTTTAATAAATCATAATGATTAATATTTGTTAGAAAATATTTTGTCCTTTGAATAACAATAATGAAATAAATTCTTGCAATAGTTTTATAATTTTCTATAACAATCTGATGTGCCCTTTTCCCTATCATTTATTCCAAAAGAAAACATCGAAAACCTTTGATGACCTAAATGTATAATCAAACCCTTATACGTACTTAGATGCTCAATATGAAAGCCTTTTCAAACCAAACAGCACATTTTATGTATTTTTTAAAAACATGTTAGTATCAAATGGATGAATTAGGTTTTAATAATGAATTTTGAATTAATTTGAAAACAAAAATGTTTTACTGAATTTTTTTATGTCAATAGATATGGAATGGATGTATAGGCCTGTTTAAGTTAGCAAACAGTATTTAAAAAGTGATGATATAATAAAACAAATATTTATTTTAAATTGGTAACTAAATGGGTAAAAGAATGTTTATAGCTACATTCAGACAAAAAACAATATGAGATTTTGTGTTGTTTGGAAATAAGTTTGGTGAAATATATGTTTATTTTGGGCAATTAATTAATAAAATTACAAAAATATCATACGGCAGCCTATATCCTTGGACATTGGAATATTTTATACCTTATTTTTACAAAGTATAAGAGGTTTAAAGGTCTTATTTTATTTTTAACAAAAACAGAAATTGATGTACTATAAATAAGAATACTTTTCCGTTTGTAATTTTCTTAATTAAAACTATGTCTTAAACTTATTTAAACTGTCATTGTGTAATTCTGGATAACAATACTTAAAATTTTTACTTACTTACATAAATAAGAGCATATCATAAATTTTCTTTGTCTCTTGGCATGCGTGATATAAAGAAAGGTTATTGTAAAATTTAAAAAAAAAAAATCATGTTGCATTCTGAATATAGGAATCAACATTTTATCAAATATTTGCAACATTATTAACAGATTTGGATACAAAATTTCGATCAACACTGTATCCAAACATTTGCAACATTATTAACAGATTTGGATACAAAATTTCGTTCAACACTATATCCAAATATTTGCAATTATATCAATGAATTTGAATACAATATTTGGGATTAACATCTCATCCAAATATTTATGAAAAAATCAACAAATGTGGATACCATGTTTGGGATCAACATCGCATCCAAATATTTATGAAAAAATCAACAGATGTGGATACCATGTTTGGGATCAACATTTCATCCAAATATTTATTAAAAAATCAATAGATGTGGATACCGTGCAGGGATAGACACTACATTCAAATATTTGTAATTATATCAAGGGATTTGGATACAATGTTTGGGATCAACGTTCTGTTCAAATATTTGCATAAATTTGTAACCAAATATCTGTAATCGAAACCGCAATTTATGTGCATTTGCGAGATGTGTTAAAAGTGGAAATAGATGTCTATTCCGCGAGGGGGTGAGAAGGAATCCCGAATTTCGTCTTTTATACGGCGCCTAGTTAGCCTTAGCTGTGCGTTCAAAGATCGCCACCCCCGTGACACCAAGGTTAAACAGGTGCTCAGGGGGGCACGTCCACGGCAAATGACTTATGTACGACAGCGAATCTCAAGAATGCAATATTGCGCCTTCGTTTGTTTGCCACTTTGTTCAAAGTTGGAAAGAAAAAAAATAATAATGATGATTTCTTTTTTTTTCTTTCTCTTTCTTTTTTTCTTTTTTCAGAACTCCCGCAAAGCTGCCTTTTAAGAAATGGACATTTCTGACACCGTTCTAACTGAAATAAAGCTTATGTGGTATCGAAGAACAATATTTTTCTTTTTGTGAAGTGATTAAAGTTAGATGTCTAAAAATATTTCATTAGTAAATCATAATTTATGGAGCAATTATATTTGAGATATTAAATTAAAAAATAACAAATGCTTCCCGAATTTTGAATGAATATTATATTTTTTCCAGGGGTGTTTTAGATCTGGGGATTGCAATTTAAGGTTACGTTTATTTATATTATAAGTGCTTCATGATGATTGTAATTATAAATCAAAAATATATAGTGTTAATGAAATTTTTTACTAGTGCAATTATTTTTTTTTTTTTTTAATTTTATTTTTTAATTATTTAATTTCATGACAGTAACACATCTCAAAATCAGCTGAAACTGTATAGAATATTAAATTTTAATGTTTATTTCTGAATACAGGGATTTGTTTTAAAATTAAAATATTTTCTTTAAAAAAAATATTTTATATAATAAAATCATATAAATATTAATAATTAATAATATTATTATTGTTATTAATAGTCAGTATTAATATATTAAAAAATGATAATGAAAATAAAAATAATTATAATAATATAATTATTAATATTTTAAAATTAAATATAAATAAAAATATTTTTTGTATTTCTAAAATGGAAACAAATCTGCTTATAATAAAAAAAGGATTATTAGATATACTTACATTTAATTGAGTTTCTATTAAAAATGAGTAACTAATTCAAAATAAATATAATTCAATAAAACTAATTCAAAATATTTATAATCTTTTCAATATTTAAAAATATTATCACTTATTTTCTTTAAAAACTATTGAATAATCTAATGAATAATATAAGATTTTTTTTTTTTTTTTTTTTTTTTTTTTGTATTATCGAAAAAAGTAAATTTATCATACAAATAAAATGATTAATATCATTATCCTTTCTCTATTTAAATATACTTTTCCCATTTATGTGACCACTGATTATTTGTTGTTCATTTTTATAGGTAAACTTCTAACATAATGCGTTGCTAACTTTAATTTTTTTATTATTATTATGGAGTGCATCTAATTTTCCATCTGCACTTAAGATTAAGCTACTTTTTGCACTTAAAATTATTTTCCGAATATTTAAATATTATGAATCGGGGTATTATTTAATGGATAGATGAATTAAAATGAATTACTTTTGTTGCCGAATGCATTGAAGAGAATAGCTTATTTAAATTGTTATACTAATCCTATTTGAATTTAAAATTCCTAATAAAATAAAATGCATAGAAATTACGTTTCGCGTTTTTCCTTTGTAATTTAAGGTAAGCATTAATTACAATCATTAAAACTTAGAAAAAAGAGAAAGCTGAAAAGAGATTTTTTTAATTAAAAACTTTATTTTATTAAGGTCAAATTAATTATATTTTCATTTTTTAAATAAATGCATGTTTATTTAACTGCTGAAAAATTTAAGAACAAATATTTAAATATTGCAACTTTACGCATCATGTCCTTCATTCCATTAACCCTAGCATGTAGGGTTTATTTGGACGGTTAATTCGGCAATAGATATAATTGATGAAAAACAAATTGATTTCCAACAAAACATCTTAAAATTATTAATACCTAAATCTTCTTAACAACATGAGTGTTGATTAAAATTAACAGACAATCAAGTAAAATCGAAATCATTGTCTATAACAATAGATACTTACATAGTAAGTTTACAAAACCAGAGTGGCCACTGATAAACTGAAATGCTTAAAAAGTCGTAACTCGTTCGTTTTCAAAAAAAAAAAAAAAATTTTTTTTTTTTTTTTTAAGTTTATAAAGCAGGCCTTGGTGATTAAAAGGACGTACGACCTCCAATAATGAGCAAAATTCATCGAATACTCACTGGAATACAAAAGTATTCCAGTGAAAGAAGATTTACCGACAACATTTTAATGTCAGGGTGTCTCCCAGCTATAACATGAGTTGGATAACAATATAAAAATCTGACTGGGGAGTCGGTATAAAAATTCCGACTGATGAGTCGGAAATTTCTTGGTTGAATCCCCAATTCTGATTAAAATTATATATAACAAAAATATTATTAATCACTTTAGCTACTAAGAAAAAATAATACTCCGGTATTTAACTTAATTTGTGCAGCTAGCTTGTAGGAGGACTAGGGTTTGAATCCATTAATAGCACTCACTACTCCCAAAAAGAAGCAGAGCAGATAGTTATGGAACACTATGTGTAAAAATTTCGAATAGATATTCTGGTTATCTAGTTGTACTTTTATGGTTTTGTGTCGCATACGACATACAAATGTGAGGCATAACTCCCAATTGTCGTACCGGAAGTCAATGTCCTGATCTCATCAACTATTAGTGAGTTCTTCATGGTCTACATATGTGGGACAAGAATCTCACCGATGTTCAACAAAAGAAATATATTCAACATAATGAAATATTCTAGTTTAAAACGTATTATTACAGCTTTCCTTTTGCAGTGAAGAAATTTCTCATAAATTATTTGTTTTGCATATAAATAAGTTCCCATTTGTTCCATTAAACTTGTGTCCTATTTGTCCTCCTTATCATTTATCACAGATGTTAAATAACGCAGACTAAGAATTTTTTTCCTTTTCGACAAATTACATTTATGAATATATTTTTGATGAAGGGAAGACTCCAGCCATTCATACCTTCTTGTTTAATCGTAGTGTCACGGATTTAATCCTACCAGGTGGTCCTATAATATGTGTAACATACCATATATTTAAGAACAAAATTTCTCATAATCTTTAGGTTCTTAAAACTTCATGGTTGTTATTATTCATACAAAAATAAAGGAGATTTTCAGATTCTGGCTTATCCTAACCACAAATAAACTCCCTCAATCTCTGATACAAAGAATTGCATCATCAGCACCTAACACGACCAAGGATTATAGGTCGTCACGGCTTCCTTGTTAAGAATAGACGCGCATTTCTAAACAAGAGCAGATCATAGCCCAGAAGTGTTTCTCTTCACTCTTTATTAGAGTGCAAGGCGGCTTTGTAAAGGTTTGGCAACCAGGGTGGTCTGCGGAGGTACTATACATCTTATTTTTATTATTTAAAAAGAAAACATATAAAATCTTTTGCTTCAATTATTTTTACTTTGTGACATACGCAGCGTGTCTGCAAAGTTCTGGGACTTTGACAATTTAGAAAATTTCTATGAAATCCAAATTTTAAGAAGATATATTTTTTTACCTCTTAGGCTTTAATGAACATTTCTTTAAGGTTATATATCGCTAGGCATAGTATAGTCGTTCATAGAGCTTTTTGGTTTGCTGGTAGAACACATGTTGTGTCAAATATTGGTTCTGGAGAGTTTGTGGTGAGACTTTAGAGAACAGAAAGTAGCAGGTAGTTATCAGATCTGGAGAATAACGGGAAAGTGAGATGAAAAATAACATTTTTCTTTGCTAAGAACTTGTACTTGCTTTTACTTGGAGAGAATGAAATTATGCAAAGGCGATTTGTCATACAACAGAAATCAGTCATTCGGTTGTACTTTTTCTGACCTGATTATAATGATTATCTTCAGAAGTCTGATCTATTACTCCTTTATTGAATATGGAGGTCATTGTAAGTCGATCAGGAGCAAATTACTTGTGAACTATTGCCTTCCAATGAAAAAATATCGCCACCATTATCTTTACTCATGGTTTATGAAATTAGGGTTTCTGTGAAGTGGTTGACTGTCTCCCATCTAAAACTTTGCTAAAAACTTTGCTAAAACTATGCATATCGCTCCATTTATAGAAGAATTAAGTAACTAAAAATTTAGTATGGTAATAAAAGATTTTAACTTATTTGTATTGTGATTCTTTTCTACAAGAATTATGCAATTAGATATAATTAAATATCTACGGTGATTTTTGACGCAATGAGATAGATGAAACAATTACTTGATATATGGTTTTGTGTGCTAATTTTATTAACTGTTCAAAATCCTCTGGTTGTTCTCTGCTGGTTCTGGTTATCCCTATCTTGTTTAAAGAGCACGTATGAGTATTATGGGTATATTGCATTCGATATATTGGGATATCGTTGTGATATGATATGAGAAGATACTACGTACTATGATAATATAAATATTACAATATTATATTTGCATTAATAAAAAAAAACTAAAAGCGCTGTGATTATTTACTTAGGTGTAAAAATATATTTATGCATAAAAAAAAAAAAAAAAAAAAAACATAGTGACAAAGATTTCTGTTCATAATATTAGGATACGTTTTTCGTTGATAATTCCTTTTTAAAGAGTTAACACTTCACTATTATTAATTTATAATTTTTTAACTATTTTTAGCTGATTGACGAGTTAATGAAAATTTACTCTTTCCACGACATTCTTTACAGTCAATTCCAAAAAGTTTTCTTAAAGGTATGGTGGTTAATATTGTTACAGATCATGAATGATCAAGAATTTTGAAATTGTACCTACCGTGAAGTTACCCAGTTTTTATCTAAACAAAAATTAATTATCTGTAGGTACCTACTTTTATTTATAAAAAAAAAGCTCTACACTGAGATTGAAAAGCTGTAATAAAACACTTATCTTACACAATATCAGTTGAGGACTCTCTTTTATGCTACCTTGGTTTGTTTCTCAACCAACCTGCATGTTTTATTTCATTTCCCTAAATATCCCCTCATCCAGTGTTAAAAAAAGTCATAAACCAGAACCTGTTAGAGTGTAAAATCACGTGTGAATTCCCAACCGGAATAAAGGAAAAGAACAAGATAACGGAAATATTTTCTGTTCATTTCTGTTCCCCTCTAACTTCAAAGATCATGCCACATATTTATAATGCGGAAAGTGAATTCTGCGCATAAGGGATGTTCTTTTGCAAAAAACTTAGGAACAAGCTCCGCTATGAACAACTAATGATCGTAAGGTCAAAGGCTCAAATGCCACAACCACAACCTACTCACCACGCGCTATTTTGACAGATCCAGTATGATAGTCCGGGACCTGCAAAATTATAGGCCTTAAGATGCGTGGAAAAAAAAGTATTTTTATAAAAACCGAATTGGTTCAATTTCACGAATTAGAAATTTAAATTTAAATTTGCTTATTTTTCGTATCATTATTTTCCATGAATCTTACCAGATGAAAATGTTAATTCTTAGCCTCAAAAATCGAGACATTGGAATTAAAATATCCTAAAAAATAAATTGGAAGCTATGGTAGGTTCAGCTAGATAACGAATGTAATGTATGTTAAGTAAAGTTTACAATTTTACCATCAAAAAACTTGATAAAAAACATTAGTTACTTGAATTTAATTTGAAAAAAAATGTATAAATGCTTAATATACAAACAATATGCATAATGTCTGAAAAATCCTTTAACAACACATATATTTCAGTGGAAAGTAAATAATATTTTATGATCGAATTATGCATGTTGTATCGCCATAAGCTTTTTTTTATGATTAAAAAGTAAAATAGAATTAAAAAACTGAAAATGGAAGATTTTTGAAAACTTTCTTATTACGAATAGTTTATTAAAACATTGGGAATTTTATTACACATTTCAGTAATAAATTCATATAATTTTTTTAATTAATAATCAATGTAAAAAAATACTAATTGCAATTGGTAATAGAGATTTACGTAGAGTTTAAAGAAATTATTAAAAAATTATCAAAGAGTGTCGGGAATTATTATTAATTTTTTTTTAAATATTTATTCATATTGTGATTGATAGCAGCAAGGGAATGGTTTTGATTTTATGTTTATTTAATTCTTTGTTTACACTACCAAATTGTCATAATCAAGTCCAAGGCCTTGTAATATTCAGCAATTTAGATATAAATCACATTTTAATATGGATCTTTAAATTGTTATATAAAAAATTATAAATAATTATTAAAAAATTATGCAATAATAAAAATAATTATATTATAAATAATTATTAAAAATATTTCAAAGATAATTGAGAGTCTATTCAAGAGAAAAAAAGAAACATATATTCAATGTTAGTATAGTTATAAAGCTAATTTGAATGTTGAATAGTTGATCAAATCGTAAAATAACGAAATCGTTATTTTAATCGTTAATAATCGTTAAATCGTTAATTTCTTTTCCATTAGAGAGATATTACTTTGACGTTAATTCCGAATAGTTAATAATTTCAAAGCGCTATTCACACTTGAGTTAGCACTTCATTTCATACTATTATGTGAACTCTCGCTGTAAATGTTTATGCTCATGCTCATGTTCACCACATCTATAAAAGCGTGACTCGTTATAGCAGACTAAGAGAATATAACACTATACTGACCTGTCTAATTCGTAAAATCAACGAAAATTCATTTCAGTTAACTAATTAAAAATCTAAAAATGATTCAAAATTTCATCTAAGAAAAAGGAATTTTCAGTGTAATAAATCGAGATCGATATTATAAGTCTTCATTCAGTCCAATTGAAAAATCCTTCAACAAATCAATCAAATATTGTTTCTCCAATTTTTTTCAACAAAATAAGAAATGCTTTGTAAACTATAATAAATATTATGGTGAATAATAAATAATAAATTAAATCTACTATGCAGTCTGATTGCATGAAAAGAAACAAATCGAAGGTCAAAAGGTCAGAAAAATAACATGCAAAAATTCTGACTTCATGCAAATAGCACCTGTATAATTTTAAATGTTAACTTCTTGTTACGAACATCTGCATATTTTTAAATATTCATAATCATTTCTTAAATATATGTAATTGTTCAATCTTTCTTAAGAAATTGACATTTCCTTATAATTAAAGACTGCAATTCTCTTAAATCTTATCTTGTAGTAATAATTTATTTGTCTCAAAATACTTCTTCTGCTATTTTTCAGATGGAACCGGCTGATTACAAGAGAATTAGCATGAATGGAAAATATTTGTTGCTTTTTATTCGTTTTGAGTCACAAACACCTGGGTAAGGGCATACTACACAAGAAAGGTTAACTTAATTTGAATGTATGAGTTTTGAATATTTTATGTGACTTGATTGATTTTTTATTCTCTTATCTCCTTTAAATTTTTTCTCTTACTTCATGGTAAGCTATTTATTTTGACTCGACATTATTTTAATCGATATCTGTACATAACCTGTAGGCCATTCTGCCAACATTTTAACATAAATATCAAAGTTAATTTGCTTTTCGTTTCCAAATGAGTTGAGGTATGTCGCTCTACGGTCATTTTGTGCACACTTTAGGTTAATGACAGGGACCTACAGTTTAACGTGGATTCCGATCCACTAATAAAACATCCATGCCACTGACAAGATTTGAATCTGAAGACTTGTGGTACCAAAGGCTAGAGCGCTAGCCAGTTGGCCATCAGACTGCCCAAATGACTTGAAGTTTGATTTGTGTGCAACATGAAAAGGTATTTTAAGAATTCTAAAAGTTGTAATCATATGTTACGAGAATATGTAAATGCTTTAAAGTTAGGTTAAATGTTATATTTATTGAATAATATTTTTAAATTATGTAAAAAAATAAAATAAAAATATAGAATCAATTATAAATTAAAAAGATTCTACCACTGAATTCAGAAATCTACAATGATAAGAAGATTAAGATTCAACTATGAATTAAGAAGATTCTAACAGTTCATTTTATTGCTCTAAATTTTTATTTAATAAAATAAAAAATTAGAGTAATGAAATAAACTGTTAGAATCTTCTTAATTCACTAATTTAAAAATGAATTTTGCTTAAATAACTCGTCCATATTTATCAAAGCTATCCATCAAGCAATTTAAACTCCAAACGTCACTTTGTTTGCGGTTATTTTCAAGGTCATAAGGATGAAACAAATATATTTATTTTGAGGTTGGGATAAGAATTACTTAAAGATAACTTCAAGATATATAATTTGATTTCCAATCTAGATTACAAAAATTCAATTTTGTTATTTTTCTGAGAAGTTATAATTATGTAGATAAGTTGATTATAACCATTTTTATGCTTAAAAAAAAATATTTTATATATTTTTCAGGCAAAATGGCAAATTAAAAAATTAGACTTTATAGCAAAAAGTCGAAGGATGAATTAATGTTATTTCTTTATACGTGACATGAAAACAATTTTAAATTAATAAAATTTATGTTTAAAAAAACTAAGTACAAATAGTTTTAGTCTGGCTAAAACCCAAACTATCTGGTTTGTCGCTCTACGGTCATTTTGTGCACACGAGGGATAAACAGACCAGGATCTACAGTTTAAAGTGTATTCTGAACCATTACCAAACATCCATGCCCCCGCCAGGATTCGTACTTGAAGCCTGTCATACCAAAGTCCAGAGCGCTAGTCACTTGGCCACCATGACGCATCAGAAAACGGAAGCCAAACCAAGAGCTTCTATGTTTATGCCATGCATGGGCACAATAAATATGTAATCTTCAAAGTATTTCCATTGTGTTCCAGGTGGATATAGTGAATCCTCAAATTATACTTTTGGAATAGTTTTTCTTTTCTTTTTGTATTTTAAAATTTTGGTTGTACAATGTAGATGCAATGCACCCTAGGTAACGTAAATCTGTTAAATGTCTGTCGTTTTAAGGAGATGAACTAAAGTCAATGTGCATTGCATTGAAAACTATATTTATGTTTTTTAGCTGAAGAGAAAAGAAAACAAAAATAACATTTCTAGTTTTTAAAAATTCTCATCTGGCATGAACCGTAAGAGCGTGATACGTAACCTTTTTACAGGATTTATTCGAAGGACTTCGATTCGACAAAAAAAGATGTAACAAGCAAGATTTTTTTGTAATTTGTCTTGCAAAATTTTTAGCATAAACAGCGGTAAAAATTATTTTATATTCTTCTAATATTATTTATTTCTGTTAAAAAATATGAAAATTTCTACTGACGGCGTTAAAAAATACAAAAAAATGTGGCAACCGCCCTGATGTCGAGCTTACTCCTCGTCATGTCTTTGATTGCCCAGCTGTAAGAGCCGCCATACATTGTCTGGATCATTCCTCGATGGAGGATTTATACTCCGATCTGGCAATCAACATAGCCAATATTATTCATTAGCACCACGATATCTTTTTTTCTTGTACTCTTCAGCGGATACGACAACAACAACAACAGTGTATTAAAGTTACATCTTCAATTTACATAAAAGATCTTTTTAATTAATACTTTAAAAATGGAAGTTGGCACTTTACAGTTTTTCTTTTATTAATAAATAACTTACAAGAGTTTTTGTGACTTTTGACTACGCATCAAATAAAATAATAATAATAATATATTCAGTGAGAAATAATTGAACCTCAAAGCTTAATAATGTAAACATTACATAGACGAGCAATACACAAATATAGAAAAGATGGCAACATTTTTAGCATAAGAGAAAATTTATCATTTGTCCTAAATAACTTCTTTAGTTTTATAGTTATACATCTTTCTGGCCTAAGCAAATCGTTCACTTACAAGAACAGTAACACTTCTCAAAAAATTCTGAATTACAGTTTATTTCATTAATTGGAATATTTCATGTCGGATTATGAACTGGAAAATATCATAAATGTAGCTTTTGAAATAAATAGGTACCAATATGTCTTGTGTGACATTAGCATATGCTTTTATGCATTATGACATTATGCTTTTGTTTTAATGCACATATTGTGTGACATTATATAACAGAAGAATATTATGTGACATTATGCTTTTAATTATAATGCACATGAGCCTTATCTATTTCTCCCCTCTCCTGCAAAATTAAAATTTTGATCTTTCTTGCAAATGCTAAACGTATGAACTGACATAGAAAATTGAATTTAACAAATCTATTTTACTTTACCTCAATAACTATTCATATAATTCCCTGTCTGCTTTATATCCTTCGACCTTTCAACTTCCTATCAAATACCGAAAAAAGTCGTGGCAATAAAACAAAATATTCTACTTCAATAACGACGAAAAGGTGGCACTTTAGCATAAACACTACCTATCATGAGCCTCATCTAAGAGATAAGTCGCATTATTTCCAAAGAAGATCATAAAATTGATCGCAAAAAGTGTGGTAACCCTGACAAAGATGATGGTGATAACAACCAACAACCAGTATCGCAATGATTTTATCACCATTATCATTGGTCCAGTATACCTCTCATCATCCATCGCATGAGTTTTCAACCAACAACAGAAACCCCCTTTCGATCGTAAATATTTTTGAAAGACCAGATCCCCCAACGTCCTTTTGAGCGAAAGTGCATATTTCTAGGCTGCTGAATCTTTATTTCACTGAAACGCTCATGCGGACAGCAAAGATAAACTAATGACATAAGAAGGACTCCAGCGAACAATAGAAAGAGCTTTATGATTGTCGTATAAAATGGCTGTCGGGGCTGTAATCCGAAGCAATGTATTATTCTGCTGTCTTCGAACAAATTGTATGACCCTGCGTTCTTTCTCAGTCAACCTCGTGAGGGGTCCTTTTGTAAGCTGAAATTTAACAAATGATTCGGCTTTTGAGCTAAACGTGCTTTAACAAGAAACTGTGGGAGCCTACAAGTTTTGCTTTATTATTTTATTTCGGTGGTGAAACATTATTTTGAAACAGGAACTTGTAATAATAGTAATTTGAGATCAATTAAGGATAAAAATAGTAATTTTTTAAATATAAACTATTATTTTGTAATTCTTATTAATGTTTTACTTATTCACTATTTAAATGTTAGCAAACCATAATAATTTGTATTAATGTTTTATTCATTCACTATTTAAATGTTAACAAGCCATAATAATTATCATTAATGTTTAATCAATCACTGTTCAAATATTAACAAGTCGTAATGATTCTTATTAATGTTTTACTCATTCACCATTTAAATGGTAACAAGTCTTAATACGCTTTCTCATATATTGTTCCACATTGTTTGGTGCTTTTTAAATAAATACTTCGATTATTTTGCAACTTAAAATAATTTCTAAGGCAAAATGATTTTTTTCATGTCCCACTCGCTAATTGAAATAATACCAGAAATAAATACCAGTGCAAGAAAAAGTATGTTATTTAGTCCTGAAAATTACTATATGCAAAACAATTCAGTATTTATAAATAATGGGTCCTTTCATTATCAATAACCACGATTTTATATGTTTGAAATCATTACAGTTTTGCTGTATTCCTAACTGAAATGTAGGTTTATATATAGAAATTCTTATCTATGGTTTATAATAGTACTTTTCAAAGTGCTGAAAAGTTATGTACAGATTCTGTTGTTATAAAAACTGGCAAAATTCTAACAAATTTTAAGCAATATTTCTAAACTCTGTAAAGATTAGTTAAATTTTCTCATAATTCTAAGAACAAGAGTCAAAATATTTAGAATCTTTTTTACTGAAATTATTGCAATTGCAGTATTTTATTTCATAACAAAGTTAAGTTTTCATTAGTTCATTTATTGAATTAGTGGTTTAATAATTTATTATTTTATTTTATTATGCCGTTTTGGATATTGCAAGGAACTTGATAACAGAACTAGCTGAATTATTGGAAAGAAAATATTTTATTTTAGGATTTTAAAAAAATATTCTAATAGAATTGGAATTTGTTCAGTTGAAAATTTTTAACATTCTTAGTTCCCAAACGGTTTAAATTAACAAAGACTCTTTTAGATAAATCCTTCGTGAAGTGTGCTAACTGCATAAAAAATTCAGAATAGCGATGAATTAAGATACTAAAGCCGAAAATTTTAATTTCTTAGGATTGAATCTTTATGAAATTCTGAAAGATTTGTCTTAAATTCCCTTAATAGAAACTCGTTCTAATAAAAGTCAAGTCTTGATCCAGGAAAATATATAGTCAAAGAATAGCAAAAGTTTTCGACATCATCCAGTTTTAACGTCTTAAGAGGAACACAAAACAGAAACAGAAATCTGTAAAAGAATCTGAAAAAAGAATCTGAAAATAAATCTGAAATCTGAAGAAGAATCTTACATGAACTCGTTCTAATAAAAGTCAAGTCTTGTTTCAGGAAAGTATATAGTCAAAGAATAGCAAAAGTTTTTGACATCGTTCAATTTTAACGATTTATAATCTCCAGGCTAGTTGAATGGGGGTTCTCCGTCAAGCTTCAAAGAGCTTCGGATGGCCAGAAGTTCTTCTAATTAAGTTGTTACGACCGGAATCTGTTGTCGTAATTATATCTTTGGCTGATATTGACACCTCCTGTGTAGTTAGAATTGAAAATGGGAGGGTCTGAGAGTTGACCTTACCCTCCTGGCTTAATTACCGGAAAAACCAATTCCATACGAATATTACGGGTTGTCTCATTTGTCGCTACTTAAATATTTAATCACACATTTCGTGAGAAAAATTAAAGAAGTTATGAATATTACGGTTTTTCCTTCAAAAACTCATTAATAAAAGATTAAGGGGAAAGCCTCTACAGAATGAAGTTTAGATTACTAAGTTAAGCATAGTAATAATATTTTTTCGAGTTCCCATTTATTTTTAATGCTTTTGTCGGAACAAATTAAATTTCGGCTATTTTCTTATTTAAAAATGTTTAAGCGTTTTTATTTTTTAAATGGATGTAAAAATTTTTTCTAAAAGATATGTAATAGGAAAAGCAATGTTTCTAAAAAATGTTTTCTTTTGTAGCAAACACGCATTTTTGCATATGGACATTTTTTTCTAATACTTATAACCATAACTTATCTTATAACATTTATATTTTATAAAGATAAATACTTCTCTTATAACATAAACTGAAATTCTTATTTTAGTTTTTGTTTCACCAAGAGTTTTATTGTATCAATGTCAGAGGAATGTTACAACTTTTTTTAAACACATCAGTGAGCTTCAATGGACGATGATGGGCGATAAAGGGGGAAGGGGAGGAGTATTGCCTTCCGGGTTGACTAGGGGAAGCTCTCCTGCATATGAGTATCTATAATGTTAGCAAATTAATTTTAAATTTGCATTAATATCTACCAGTAGACAGACGGCCTTCACCCATCATGGGGCTGTTGCACCAATGAAGAAGGAAATGAGATGAGAAATGTAAAACCTAAATATTATATGTGGAATATTCCTCACAGAACGTTTTTATGTCTTAAACTTTTTTTTTTTTTTTTTTTTTTTTAATGCCAAAAAAATAAAAACAATATTCTTTTTTGTATGTTCAGCTACAGCGATTAGCAGAATATAATGACCTTTATATGACCTTTATAATACATCTACGTTGGTTTTTCTACATAAATAGACATTTTTTCTTATTTGCAAAAATTTCATAAAATTATCCATATAATCATTAGTAATATTTGTTAGATTTTAAAACGCATAATACATTTCATTATACGTTTATATAATTATCATAAACATCGGAGTTGCTTTGCAAAAAAATTTTTAAATTATGCTTTTCATAAATATCCCTATTTTTTTACTTGCTCGAGAAAAAAAATGTATACTAGAAAAAAATGCTTTAATAAGTACCTTTTACTACTTATAATGTAACTGAGTTATATAGGTACTTGAGATTCTGTAGATAAATGTAAAAAAATTACACATTCATTTTCCCATTATTATTTTACTTTTAATTATTTGCATTCCAATAAATTAATGCACTATTGCCAATAGTATATTAATTTGATATATTTGATACAGTGGCAAAAGGGCTCGTATTGTGAAGATTCAGGAAATATCTGATGCAATTAATTCTATACTTGAAATGAAATTGGGAATCATAGGAAAAAAATTGGAATAAAAATAACCTATATATAAATATGTCACTATGATCCAATTGTTGAATTTTGTCATATTTACGACTATGTGTGCAATACTTTTGATGACAACCATTGTATGATTTGTATTGATTAAAAAATAATCTTTACCTTAATTTCATTTAATATGTCGAGGGCCAATTAAGGATAATAAATCAAACAAATAAATAAGGCATCCTTACAATTAATTTTCAAAGTTACATTGACTAGAAGAATGCGCGAGGGTCTTACCACACTTTTCACGAGCTCTTCCCACTTGTTTCAATGGTACTTTTCCAGCACATCCTTTATATGGCTTTAAATTCCCCTTGAAGGCAGGGTTGATAGTTATGGGAATTTCAAGAACATGGCTCATCAAGGAATCCCACATGGGTGGGCTACAGTAACCACCACACAAGCGGGTCTTTCCCGTAAAATTCTTAATTAGAGGTCCTCAGCAAAAAGGCCGCTGCAGGCTTGTTGTAAAACGTGCCATGCTTCTTAATCGAGTTTAGTAATTAACAGCAATCCGATGGAGACGTCAAGGGTGGACTGTTAAAGGTGCTGAATCGATCTCCAATTATTCTTCACTTCTGGTCTTACATGAGCGCGACTTGAGATATGACAAACTACTTTTACAAATGATGATCCCCAGAGGTAAAGAACCAGAATTGTTGTAGGAAATCGGGTAGAGATAAATGGTATGAGTCACGAATCTAAACATTGAGTTGCATTTTGTCTTCCTAATTTTTTCCTTGATATGAAGAAACGAGCACATAATTAACTGTCAACAAAGGGAATGGATCATGGAAGTTTATTTTCGTTGTAATGAAATAAATTCAATCGTTTTTTAGGTCTCTTTTTTTTTTTATTCCCCCTTCAGGTTTCCCTATTTTTCCCACGGGTGCAAGCCTGATTTGCTGTGAAGGTGGGGTGGGAAAATTTGTGGACTATTTATTATTTGATTTCGTATGAAACTTTATAAAAAGGATATATCGTTTGACAGATGATTGCAAGTGATAAATGAAGTTTCTTTCTTTCACGGAATGTACTGATGGATAATTTTTGCTTGTTTATGGGCAAGGGAAATATTACAGAAGATATTCAATTGAACTGTTCTTCTGTATGTCCAAAGAGAAATCAGAGGTAAAAACATTCGATTACTTTAAAGCACAATATGTAAACTGAATAAAAATAAATTATTCACAAATTAAGCAAAAAAAGAGAAAACTATTTTTAGAAATTTTTTTTGTTCATTTAAATAGCGTTATTTTTTAAATACCTTATGACTAGTTAATTATGGAAAGCTATAAATGTAAGATCTGATTATGAGAACTGAGATTTTTAAAACACTCACTCAATAAATAATTATCATTTTTTTATTTTTTGTAAAATTAGATTTACAAAACGTTTTTTTTTTTTAACTTATTCATTAGATTCTTGTTATAATCGAACAATTACAAAAACCAGAAAACGTGTTCTTTTATGTCACCAATATCAAGAATGCAGCAAATTTAAATCATTTATTATGAAGAGAATTTTTCTATATTGTACAAACGGTTTGCTTTAATTTACTTGCTTAAAATTACACTTGACAAAATTCTATTTGTCCTTTTTATTCTTACATCCTTATATTGATGTGTACAATATTTTCCAAGACATCGACTGTAATAGAAAGGAAATCAATTGGTTTTTAAAACTCGAGAACCCGTTTTGTACAATTTGCTTATTAGAAGTGTAAATTCATAGACTTTGAGAACTTTAGTTAAAATATTGTGCTACATTTTGAAATATATATTCCACTCTCCATAATACAAGTTAATCCAGACAGTCACTAACTCGGATTATTGATTCCGACTAAGCGGTCCTTTCTATCACAAAATAAATGCATCCAAAGGAATATTAAAATCAATGCAAAATCGGTTTAACAAAGAATAAATAAGCAGCACATAATATTATAAATGAAATTTTGTTTCAAGTAACGTTGCATTTACATGATTTAATAGCAAAAAAAAGAGTCTATAGTTGTTTGCTTTTGACAAAAAATACTTTCTGTACTGATGTACCATAAGCTTTTCAAAAATAGAACGTGCATATGATTGCTGCTCTGTGTTGTGTAGGACAATATAACGCTCCGTGTAACGTAAGGGTGATTGATATCCATGTCTCTTGCATGAGAAATAATCTTTCCCCTTTCTTCAATTTCATCAATAATATCTAAGAAGGAAGAAATTTTTTGGTTGTCGCTCATTATCTTGCTTACAAATTTATCTTTTTACTTTCATGACTTCTAGAGCAACAATAATTCGTCAAATAGAAATTACCTGCAAAAATTTTAAAAGTGGAAGTGGTGGAAGTATCTTATGAGGGTGCAACCATTTGAGAAAATATTAAACTAAACTCAGCTCTTTACTGTAGTAATTGTTCCTCTCTAATGTTCTAAATTTGATTATCTTAGTTCTATGAGTGTACTGGCTTCATCAGTTAACGTGCTATCATCGAATCAAATTGAAGAAGTTCGAAATTAATATATCTTATTTAGGTTCAAATCTTTTTAATAGTACTATCTAATTGTGGAATGTGTGGAATAAGTATTTTCATATTTCTCCCACATTAAGGAAGCCGATTAAACTTTACAAGTTCTTCAGGAAGAAAATTCACTCTCCTTTATAACTAACTATATGGGACCAAAATTCACTTAAGTACACAATAAAGAGAACACAATTACTAAAAGATTGTAGTTAAGGGGCCTCATGACCGAGTAACTGGCACTCAGTACCACAGATTTCGGGTTCGAGTCCCCGAATTGCATGGATGTTTGTAGTGGTTCTAAAACCACCTTAAACAGTAGGTCCCGGTCTAATATGACTTAGAATAGGGTTAACAACCTTACCACGTAAAAAGAAAACCACATCTCATGTTTCTGAATCTCGCAGAAGGTATTGGCCCACCGTGAGGCTGTCGCGCCATTGAAGAAGAAGGTTGTAGTCGATTACTTTAAATTCTCATTATAGCCAATGAGTTTTAATGTAATTGTAATTTTCTTACTAATACTCATTTTATGAGTCTGATAGACATCTAGAAAATTTTCCGTTTCTTTACTCAAGTTACTTAAAATTGAAACAGTTCATATAAAAAATTATCATCTCAGAAAACCAATACCCTTCTCTTACTATGCTGTTTAGAAGGAGGGGTTTAATTGATATTTCGGATTCAACTTCATCCCTAACAGCTTGATTTTCAGCTTTAAATAGACTCCAGATTAATAACAGATGTAACTGTGCTTCCTCCTACACACTGACAAGACTGACTGACTCTGTGGCGTTCAGGAAAAATGGTCAGTAGGCCTGGAGACTCTTACTCGAGAGGAAGTACAGGGCAACCTGTGCTCCAGCTAAGAAACGTGTAGTTTATACTCTCTCATCCCGAGAGGAAATAAATGTAACGCATCCCGGCAATTAGTTGGCCTATAGACTCTTACCTTGAGAGGAAGTATATTTCGCGCACTGTGCGAGTAGTTAGGTATCGGATTTTTAGCTTAGAAGTGGTGTCCTTCCCCGAATCTATAATTATCTGTCATTAAATGTGTTAAATACTGTATGTCTTTAATTGTTTCTGTGTAGTATTTGTGCGCGTGTAAATAAAGCTGTGTTCTCCCATATGTGCCTCAAGTATCTCAACCCAAACACACCCAGTTACACAGCACAAATACGCAGTTTGTACATGAATCAATAAAATAATAATCGAATCATTATCTGAACTCATATAACTTTAGGAATCACATAAGCACAGTAATCTACTTTTTTGGAATATGTAAATAAATTAATTTTAATATCGCATCCAAAATACTTGATATGCGTAGATTATAATATTGTAGGCTATATAATATACGTTTAAATTAAGGCTTTCTGTACATTTTCTATTGTGTAACAAATTATATTATTACGATAAGATTAATTAAAAAGTTGTAGCCAAGAAGCAATAAAAAAAGGGTTTTAACAAAAGTTATAAAAAGGTAAAATTTTATAGAATTCTGGCAATATTTTAGTAATTTTCGGTTTTAAATGTGTGTTTCGGTTTCATTCTTGACTACTCGCAGCTTCTTTAAGAAAGTATTAATAAGGCTATATTTTCAAAAAACATTAAAAAAATTTGTGGATCTTTACATTTTTATTGCATTATTCAAAATGGTTTATGAAAATTGAGAAAAAATGTTTTCAGAATTTATTTGTGAAGTAATTAGCAGCAGAAAAAATGGAATTTAACTTTCATATTTATTTTACGCAAATATTTGTGAAAGATAAATATTATCATCTGTACAATAGAAACGATTCAAATTGCTAGTCAATTGGAAAGCGATTCTGTTCTTTATTACAAAACAAAGATTTTAATTAACAGTAGAGGTTCCTTTTTTAGAGCACTAAGAATATTTTGCATTTACCTTAATTTTTAAATTAAATACAGATTACAGGTATTATTTATTAAGATAAACACTTCTTAAAAATTTGAGTCATTGAAATATTATTTTAAGTAATCAATTTAACTAAAAATTACTTATATGCTAAGATCTTCCAGGCATTCAATAGGCCACTAAACAGACTCTATATGTAGAGTCTAAGCAATAACTCAGTAAATACAATTATGAGACCTATCAGCAGTTGAATTGTCCAAATACTAGTAAATTAATATCCTTATTTAACTTGCAAATCTCGGAACAAAAGTTTCAAGCAATGCACTATTTATTATTGGTTCTATCAGTCAAATACTTGCTATAGTTCGAGTACTATTATTTCTCAGAAATCTAAATGGTACCTAGAGTAATAAACTTCACGAGAAAGATGTTCTATTTACCAAAAGAAACCTGTTCGAACTAATTTGTATATGTCCAACAAAAATGCTTGTTTTTATTCGCTCGTTTCATCATGTAGGATGTCTTTTTAGTGGAATTAATTTTATCAATCAAACTGTCTTCTTGTGCCATAAAACGGCATCTACCTTCCTATATCGTCAGCTTGAACTTTTGCTTTGCAATATCTACTATCGAATGTAAAATGACCCATTGATTACCAATTGCTTTAACAAATGAAAAAATATTAATGGAAGAATTCTAAATAGAAGAATTAAGAAATAAAATATTTTATCACAAATACAGTTGAGAAGTTTGTTTATACTGAATTTTGGCATACTATTTCAAGGTGCTATTCCAATACGTTTAACCTGCTAGTTTTGCATACTTAAATTAAAATATGCGCAGCAAAGGCACAAAATTTATCGCTAAGGTCACTATAACGATATGGGAAATATAGAGTTGAAATATAACCAAAATTGATTTCCAGTCAAGTTTCTTGGCTCTGTGTATTCCGACACTTAAAATATTGAAAAGTAATTTACTAACATTTGTAAGAGGTGATAAAACCGTAAGATAAGTTATGTTTGTTCCAATAATGTATTCCTCACCTCAAATTTTCCCCTAATAAAAGTACTTGTATCGTTATTAGCAATACTTAAAATACAGCTTTAGTATTTTTAACACATGATGGATACAAATGTATTACCATGATTTATATAATTTTTTGTACTGTGTAAAGAATGGTTTTAAAATAAAACAAAAATTTGCCCTTATAAAACTTTATTATGTTCTCGTGTGATACATATTCTTTTTGACAAGATCAGACAGATTCATTCTCCATCGCGCATCATTTATGGTAATATTGCATACAAACAATTCAATTTCAGAATTTTGATCTGAAATAGTAATAGCACCTCTTTCTCGAAATTAATATACTTCGGCTTGAGATAAAAAGTTGAGATCAGTCAACTCATAAATCAACTTTAAATGGAAGGAGGTAGCTTTAAAAAACTTTGGCACACAAACTTCAGTTTTGGCACATATTTTCAAGATTATGAAAATGTTGATGTAGTAAAATAAGTCCTTGTTTTTACAAAGCTGAATATAAGTAAAAACTGTAAAATCCATTAAAATACCAAGTTTATGATTAAACTATTGTAAAAAATATGTAGCCATTGTTTAGGCTTTGATTTGTAGAAAATATTTCACAAATACACTACATAAACGTACAATATTTTTACAGTATAAAAGAATAAAGACTTGGTCTACAGCATACTTACTTGTAATAATCTATTAAAATTAAAAGCATATGCATAAATATGATCTACAATTTTGCACTTGTATTACATGCATTGACAATGAATAGAAAAATTGATGCAAATTAAAATTATACATATATATGTACACACACAGAGTAATTTAAACATCATTTGACTATTAGTTGAAAAAATTGAACAATATATTAAAATTGTTTTAATTCCTAATATAGATTTACTATTTAAAAAATATTACATGATCAAATATAATATATACAGGGAACTTTGTAAAAAATTAAAAATAGGAATTTAAAATATTTTTCTCGGTTAGTTGCTAAGTTTGGTCTATAAGCATTAAATATCCATAAGCTGACTTTCCGTGGTAAAAAGGCAGAGAAAACTGTTTATAAATAGCCCAGGAAATATTTCTTTAATTAAAAGAAATATTAGAATATTACGACAAGACTGTATTAAACTTAATTTTAATTTCAGAGCTTTAATGATCAATAACAAATAAATTTTAATTTCAAAGCTTTAATGATCAATAACAAATAAATTTTAATTTTAGAGCTTTGATGATCAAAATTTAAATTTTAGAGTTTTAATGATCAAAATTTAAATTTTAGAGTTTTAATGATCAAAATTTAAATTTTAGAGCTTTAATGTTCAAAATTTAGTTTTTAGAGCTTTAATGGTCAAAATTTAGTTTTTAGAGCTTTAATGGTCAAAATTTAAATTTTAGAGCTTTAATGGTCAAAATTTAAATTTTAGAGCTTTAATGGCCAAAATTTAAATTTTAGAGTTTAATGATCAAAATTTAAATTTTAGAGCTTTAATGATCAACAGCAAATAAAATTTCTGTTAAAACATGCGACTTGCAGTTATAACTCTGATAAACATTTACAATTCTGAATGATTCGAAATATCAAATCAAATAACGGACTAGAGGCGAGATATAATTTGAATCAATTCAAAAATTTTACATTGAGCAATTAAAATTATGATATAGCATATTCCTATGTAAAAGCCGGTTAAAAAAAATTAATTAAATTTAAGTCTAGAAATAGTTAAGTTGTGTGTAACAGCCAGCAATTAAGTTTAGCAATGATTACAAGGTATAAGTTATAAATAAATAATTTTTTTTTAAATATAACTTTTGTTAAAGGTAAGTCGTTAGTATGAAAAATGGTCCTTTTGGAATGTAAGAGTTGCTATACTTAACTCATGGAATGCTCAGAGTTACACAGTTTAGTATTGTTCAAACATAACAAAGTAACAAGAATCTAAACTTTTCTGATGATTACAAATGAGACACTGCAAGATTCTTAACATAAAATTCACATTTCAATAAAATATTCTAAGACTCAATTCAAGCTCTTTGTAATGCAGACACAAAATTCTTTCTACCTTGATCAAGAAAGTACTTGCTCACATTTTCTTATTAAAAAATGGAACTTTAGAAGTTTGCTGAGACATCAGATAAAAACTTTCATGTAAAAAACAGCTATATCAATGATAATCTTTCTACATAATTCTCTTTTATGAATATAATTTTACCCCGATAAACCAATCATACAACAAGTACATTAGTAAAATCTTCAGACAAAGCTTAATATAAAAACTATTTTAAAATAGGTTTTACTTTGTAGATTTAATGTATTCATATATTATTGCAATTGTTTGTTTTAATATTGTATAACAAAAAAGACAACATAAAAATAATGAGAAACGATATATATTCCTAGAAATAATATAAACAATCGGAATATAAGCATCGACTCTCCATGCTTTCAGTTTATACGTGTATCAAAATGAATTGAGAAGAAACGGTCGTAACTAGAATTTAGGACACAGCCTGAGAAAAGGTGTTTCGAAACAGTACTTGGAACCATAAATCATGGGCAGTTTCAGTTCATTTAAATTATAGTGATAGTTCCAACAGCGACAAGAGCAAATCATGAAACCGGGGTTATACTTAAAGTACAGTGATTGGCTAAAAAGACTGCAAGAAATTTATAATTTAAAGGAATTGGTGGCATGAGCAGTTGTTTTTCGACTAACAATAGATTTTGCTAGTCTTCGAATGGTAAGCACGAAAACCATGTTGTAGTAAATGAACCACAATTCCTTTTATGCACAAGTTGTTACTGTTTTGTCTTGTTTAAACTGTGCCTCTTCCGTCTTTTGATTTCCTTTTCATGAAGAAAATGCATTAATTTGTGAGGATTGGCAATCTTTGGTCCATAAGGGTTGGTTTCGTGCAGCCCATCAAGATAAGAGTGGTCTCTCTTTGTGAAATAAAAGCAGCGATTTCTGTGTGACTTTGACTTATCAGATCCAAGAAGAGGTTTCCCTTTTCTATTGAATCCAATTGACCAGTTTTTGTTGTAAACAGATTTTAAAGTTGTAAAATACTCGGGGCTGAACTGTTCCTCGAATATGCAGCGTGGACTTCCTCCAGAAAACTGAAAACAGAGAAAAAAATATTTAATTTGAATTTGTAAGAACAATTGCATAAATATTAGAGCCTCTTGAAATATAACAAACGGCCCAGAAAAATAACTTAACCATTACAAAATGTAGTTTACCCTTTAAGAAAAAGCTTATTCATTTTTAATTTATACGACGGCAAATCTACAATTAATAAGTCCCATTTGAAGGAAAAGTTGAAGTAACCTGTCTAAATTCATACGAAACCTATTTTTAAATGCTTACGAAACCTGCCATTATATCTTAGACTGCATAATGCATATCAAGAAATTAATCTCGATATGCACTGTAATAATGATTTCGTATAAAGTACTCAAAAGTATCACTAAATTCAGTTTTATTCTAGACCCTCAACTGATTTAACATCTTTTTTCTTTACCGTTTAAAAGACAATTGTAAGCTTCAAATGATGAACTTGCCATCTTTATTAAATATAATAATATCTTATTTCATTTAGTCATTTTATGCCTTGGTGAAAACGCTGTCGCGGAATTTAGACTTGCGGTGGGCCATGATTGTTTGGCGAGCCATCTACAACGCACCGGCATTTTTGATAGTCCAAATTACAAGTTCTGTAGGAAAGACGAGATCATGGATAAGTACCATATAACAAGATGCTCGGCCTTGCATAGAGACTCCAATGCGAAGCTAGAACTTTGTCAATAAGACATTAACTTTATTCTTTTATTTTCTTTTTCTTGTATGTGTTTTACGCTGTTTTGATCTCGTAAGAGTTTGTCATTTTCTCTTGTCATTGAAAATAATAAGATTATAATCTTATTTCCTTATAAATGATTTTCTTGGAGTATGCTAAAAAACAATACTTTTAAATTGGATGAGATCCTTTATTTAAGACCACATAAAGGTTTTAAAAAGTTAGCAGTCCTTCGTAATTTCTAAAAGAAAATCATTTACTTAACAAAATAAAACTTAGAAAGTTGTGCGTGTCACCTAAAGCATTTTTCCAAGATTAAATAAAAGCTTCGTTTGCTATTTCCAAGGATAAAGATCGAGAAATCTAAACATTTGTCAGTTTAAAGTATTTATTTTTTAACCGTAAAACCTTGAACATTAGACTACTGCTTACTTTGATAGGAAATATTTAAATAAAAGTGTAAGGAAGACGGCTTTCAATACAAATATAATACATCAAATAAATAAAATAATTCAAACTCTTAAAATCATATGCATTTACCAACGATGAGGTTAGACAACGCATGGGAAAACTTCTATAATACGGCTATTGAATTAATAATCAAATCAATTATGAATCCGTCTGTTTATTAAATACATAAAAAATACAATATAAGCATAATAAAATCCTTTTGTGGCCGTGGCTAAACAATATTTGTCTGTTCTAAATTTGTTTCATCAGCTTTTTGAGATAAAAAAAAAAATGCAACATAAGTGTAATAAATTCCTTTTATGCTAAACAATGTCAGTTCTAAATTTGTTTCATCAGCTTTTTGAAATAAAAAATGCAATATAAGCATAATAAAGTCATTTTATGCCTAAACAATATTTGTCAGTTCAAAATTTTTTTTCATCAGCTTTTGAGATGGACAAAAAAAAATTACTTTCCAAGTTGTTGAGATCCCCTGCAAGCAAAAATCGTTTTATTTTCCAACACCCCCACCTTCAAAGAAAGCGATTCCCCAATATGCCTAGTTGTACCGTGATCTATTGAAATCTGTCATCAAGTTCACATTCTTGTGCCTGCATTCGTTTTTCAGCAATTTTCACGCCCTATACAAGTATAAAAAATGGATAAAATTTTGTGAACGTGTATTCCCTGACTTCTCCCCTACACACACGCACTATAGTGACAGGTCATTAAATACAAAAACAACCACTTAAAAACGTTTTTTACTGATTCCAACATTTTACTATATTCGAATTCCTTTTTCAAAATTTAAAATATCACACAAATTTTTCCTGAAGAAAGATCAACGTTACAGCATTTAAGATAATTAAATGTATTTTCTTAAGAAATAAGTTTTGAGAATATTTAATTGTTTATTGCTACTATGCATTCCAAATATTTTAAATAAATATCATCAGGCAGATTTGTTAGATCATTTACAGATTCGTTGATATAAATTGAAAATATTCAAATTAAGAAAGATACTTAAATTAAAATTAGATTTAATTAATTAAATTAGATAAAGAATATATACAACAAGGTTTACTTTAAGCATACAAATCAATTGTTAAGTATTGGATTAGCATTGATTTTGCTATTATACTTTCGTAACTTTAATATGGGATTAACAGTGCTTAAGCAATAAAATTGTATTACAGAATCACATTACCAAATATATTTAAAATAAAATTTGGAAATAAGCTAATTTATCAACCAAATTCATTAGGCGCGATTTTAGATTTCTAGCTACTAGATATAAAAAGAATGCTTAATTTATATCATATCTTCTTTTTTTTTTTATCTTCTTATAGATGCGAAGACGATTAAATGCATTTAAGAAGTCACAGGCGAATTATGAATGAAAGAAAAGAAGATATATGTATGTATGTTAATGTTTGCATGAAGGTTGATGTATGTAGTAATTAAATAATAGTGGAATAATAAAGAATTCGAACTATAAAGTACATACCTATGTTGAAATAACAAATCTTAAACTAATTTTAAAAATAAAAGTGTATAAAAATAAATTATTATTATTAAAGTATGTAAAATTGTAAATGTTTTAAGGAAATTGTGGAATTTCATGTTGGTTGGAACAGCATAGAGCCTCGGATTTATAAAATTCGAATAACCGGAGACTTTTAGTTTGTCCATTTAAAAAGAATTGATCTACATTCAGATAGTCTTCCATTGCAAACTGGTAGAATTTACTCACTAAAATCCCACATTAATAATATGCAATGTTGTTGAAGAGTATAGTATGCAATGTTGTTGAAGAGTTTTCGAATTCTCCAATACCTACTGCCTACATGAGATTAATTTGGCATTCCAACTCATATATTCCATTTTTATTATCAATATTTAAATGCTATGTTCAAGTGAATAATAAGCATAAATTTAATAAACTTGACATTCCAATAATTAATTACTACTAGCAAAATACAACCCTGATAGCAGACAAATATTCTGTAAGTTACAAGACAATCAATGCAAGATTTTGCTTCGAGGATTGAAATTTTTATATCCATTAAGCTAACAGTCCAGATATTAGAAAATAAAACATCAGCTCATGTTGACTTTCACATTATTTATTAATGATTATTTTATGAGTAGAGCTATATTGAACAATAAAATAATTGAGCCATCCTAAAAAAATACATGCTACAAGAAAAAATACCTTCAGCAAGGGGATATATTTCCTATTTTGTTAGATTCTATTTGTTATCTCTGTTCCATACAGATGAGAATAAAGTTCATTATATGAAATTATAGATATCTTCACAAATTTTCACAGTCATCAGAACATAGATGAGTACTTCTTGTGCGAGTCACATAATCCTAAAAACAGTTTATATACAGCTGAAATTGATATCCTTATCCTTTTACACAGACGTGTGTAGAAATTATTGCCAAAGTGAAATATTGTGCCTTGTATTTTCAGACAGATTAATTTTTTTTTTCATAAACGACAGTTGAAAGGACTAAAATGGCACGTAGGACAAATAACAGTGACAAATAGACATGGGAGAGGGAGACTTTATAACGTTTCACATATCTCACACCAGAACAAAAAAGTCCTTAAGGGAATGGAGCGAGAAAAACACATGAAATCAGCTGACCAAAAATAGAGATAAAATATAGAGGCAAGACTTTTATTCATCTGTGTTAAAAACACAACATTTCAGGCACTAAGTAATTTTTTAAAAAATAAGATATTTTAATGTTATAGTATACTGAAAGAAAATTCTCTTCAAAAATAAATATTATAAAATCCTTTAATTAAGTCTAATAAATGAAGTCCATTTATGTATTGCAACGGTATAGAAGATAAAAGTTTAAATTGTATGAAACATTTATAAACTATTTAGATACAGTGACTAATCTTTAGAGATAATTTTTATTTAATTATAACTCATTATTACAACTAAAATGTCTTAATAATAATTAGTTTACACTCTTCCAAATTAGTAGCAAGTTTGGAAAAGTAAAACTAATTATTTTCGTGCGTTTTTCTGAGTTATACTTCTATGTTTAAAGTTCTCAATCAAAAATAAGAAAAATTCACCAATAAATTCATCTTAAAGAGGTAATTCTGTTTAATTTTCTCGTATGCAAATTGAAGAATTTGATTTAATTATTATCTTCCCTTAGTTTTTTTTTTCTCACAACACAAAACCATTCAATTCCAAACTTGTTAAAAATTTGGTGATCATTCTGTGAAAGTTAGCTTAAAAAATAAAGAAAATCTGCTGCATTTGAACATATAAATAATGAAAATATTTCCTTTTTATATATATACATGCATTTTTCTTTGTAGCAAGAATTTAGAAACTTGTATTCAAAACTGTTTTATAAAATAAAAATTTACATAGGAAAAAAAAATCAAAATTACCTACTAGAAATTATCAAATAATTGAAAAATATATCTTCAGAAGGAATCAATAAGATTTAAATAAGTTTGTGGATATAGATATAAATATATTAATTGAGAGACAATCATTAAATAGCCAGAAAGATGGGAATATAAATAATCAAAAAAATTCTCAAATTTTTGAGTGAATAGAAGCTGTGTAAGCAATTTAATCATCCATTTCAGACAATGTATTTGATTTCAAATGAAAGTGAACTATTTTAAATGATCGAGAAAAACAATAACTTAACTTTAACATATTTGGGAAAAAAACTGCAAAAAATATATACATTTGACGTTTTTAACTGTATATTTATATTACATACGATTTTAATTGTTATAAATTATTTAGCAAAATCTAATCTTCAGTGACTTTTTTTTTTTTCTGATCTTTAATGTTATTTTATAACCATATTAATTTCATCAAAATTAAAAAGTAAAGTTTTCAATTACGCATGTCTCATTTAGCCATCATTTTTAGTCGGGAAAAAACATGTAAATTTTTTTACAAACGTACAAGTGAGAAAATATCGTATTTACAGTTTATCAATATTAGCAGAATTAGCTTGCAAACATATTTATTTGAAAAGATTAAAGAAGTCAAATCCATGAATACGTTATACTTGCCTGAATTTGATTTTCAATTCATTTGAAAATTAAATTCAGCCAAGTATAACGTACCAGAATTTTTTTCAATTGCAGGTAATTAAATGATGGGTGTTTTATAAATTTTGAGAAAAACAATTTTAATAAAAAAAACTACGAAAAATGTTGCCGATATATGCGTAGTTCAATATTTATTTTTCAATTATTGCAATTAGGAATTAGTTTGCTTTACTCAAAATTTAGCTAGATATAAAAGTTTGTTGAGTAAGAATTATTTATTTTTAATTCCAAAAACTTTTCATTTGTCACTAAATTCAATGTCAGTTGATTCAATGCGAAACAGATTCCGGTAATGATCATTTGTATTAAGCTCTTGTTTTAATTTTTTTTTATAAAAATAAAGTATTCTATATGTTTAAATTCCCTTGTATTGGTCAGCATATACAACGGAATTTAAAAAAATTTTCCCAGTCTTAAAAAAATTTATCCAAAATACCCCAATTTGACAATTCAAAAATAATTTTTAAATAAGATCATTCATTTCAACAAATTTATCCTAATCATTTAGTCAGATGTTGCCCGTGATGTTTTTCCCAACACAATATTTGCGACTTTATGATTGTTTTTTCTTTATACATTCAATAAATACATCATGCATTATACCATTCAATAAATACATCATGCATTATACCATTCAATAAATACATCATGCATTATACCATTCAATAAATACATCATGCATTATACCATTCAATAAATACATCATGCATTATACCATTCAATAAATACATCATGCATTATACCATTCAATAAATACATCATGCATTATACCATTCAATAAATACATCATGCATTATACCATTCAATAAATACATCATGCATTATACCATTCAATAAATACATCATGCATTATACATTCAATAAATTCACTTTGTGAATTTATTGAAAGAAATAGGTGAAGAAAAAAATAAATATCACATTTATCCTATCCTGGCAGTTTGAACTCACGAAAGATATAGGTTAATTTTATCCTTCTGCATTAGAAACCTCACTTTTATTGAATGACACTGGTATTAACATTCGCGAGCTTAAATCTTTGGGGCACACTCTACAATGTACAAATGACATTTATGTCATCGAACAACTAGACCAATCGCCCATTGGCGTCAAGAAGAAAACTATCAATAGCTGGATTTCAAGAACATAAATAAAGTTGCGGAACAGCTCCAAATAGGACGCCATTAGCCAAGTTTACACATTTTGTCGGTTTTAAATGGCTGCCTTCAAAATCCAACCCCCGCCCGTTGTTAACGCTAAGCGTAAAAAAATAGGGGAGTAAAAGGTATCTAGTCTCCAGTCATACGGCAGAAATTCTTGGCTTGCCTGCCTTCTTCACAGAATTCTGTGAAATATGGCACAGCAAGCCTTGGTCTGCACCAAAATAATGTTCACCTTTGACCTCACCTGTTCGCCTGTAACAAGAAAGGTTCCGCAGTCGTTGCTTTCACCTCGCCCCCGCCCTTATTCGGAAACTTGCATGTTAGTGATAAGATGAAAATATAAAAAAAAGAACGGATTTCGATTTCTATTTTCAGTAGATGGACTTCTATCATATTTATGAATCAAAATATTGGGTTTTAATGTATTTCTCGATATGTATAATCCAAATGCAAATCCAGATTAGTTTATTAACAATTTCAAAAAAGATATTCCGAGCTAAAAATGGTAAATTCTTATTGTGCTAAGCTTCAGATATTTAGAAATAAAAATGGCAATTAAATGTATGCATACAATTCTTAATTGGGAAATATAATATACAATAATATTGAAATATATTATAATATACGAAACTATATTATACTTTGTGAAATATATTTAAGTATTTATTTGCATAGGCGTGTAGCTCTAGCGTGAAATGGAGAATACAGTATAATATTATCTCCTATGACTCTTGCGTTACATTCAATTTCAAATTTGCCATTTAAAAAAAAACGTTAATAAACTAAATTTTTTAAATTATTAAAAATTTGTTTGAAAAAAAATGTTTAAAAAATTTTTTTTTTATTATTTTAAAATTATTTGTATTTATTTTTTTTGCTTAAACGCAAAGTTCAGTACAAGAAGAATGGTTATTATACAATATTTCAAAAGAAATAGTAAAATACAATTACTTGAATCAAAATTAAAGAGCGTACAATGAAAATTCAATTTTGCTTTTTTAAATAATAGTCTTAAACTAGACACATAACCAAGTTTTGAATATACCATTCCTAAAAGCAAAGTAAGTCAAATTTGGTTGACGTAAACATTTTTATTTATTTATTATTATTATTATTATTTTTTTTTTTTTTTTTTTTGCGTTTGCTTTTGTTTTAGGCTGTTTTGTACATATACGCATAATTTTTAAAATTTTCTGAAATTCCTGTGAAATAATTTCTTTTAAATTAATGTAACGCTTAAATATGAAAATGCCTAAAATTTTCAAATACATCACTACTTTTAACATTAAATTCTTCTGGTGAAGAACTACATTAAATTATCAGTCAGCAACAAATATCTTCACTGAAAGATTTAGCAAAT
Source organism: Caerostris darwini (assembly GCA_021605075.1). Lineage (NCBI taxonomy): Eukaryota > Metazoa > Arthropoda > Arachnida > Araneae > Araneidae > Caerostris > Caerostris darwini. The sequence goes on from BPLQ01005020.1 coordinate 175,789, forward strand.
ATATGTTGTAATATCCCCTACTTCATCTCAATACATCTGAAAACGGCGGAAAATAGCTGCCCATCTCAACAATTTTTTCCCTAATCGCAAAATTCTTTAGCTAAAATGGGCAATTAATGATTTTCTGTATCTGCCTACTTCAGAAAATTTCTTTAGTTATTGCACCAGTATAAAGATTCCTTTCATGAAACAAAGCACTGGATCAAAAAGTGAAAAATAAGTTTCCTTTTTGGATGTCATAAATATTTCTTCCCCAATGCTTACCTGTCCAAAATTCTCCTGCTTTCAAAATATTCTCGTTACTTAACGTTGATGTCATTCAAGAGGCCAAAACGGGTAGAACATTCTGATTTGCGATCGTTTCTGTCCAAAAATTATATTTTGGGTATATACTTACAGTTCCCTGTTTTATAGATACCTCAAAAACGCATTTTTTGTGTAAATGTTTTGAATTGATTAATGTTTTGGAAGAGGTAAAGCGATATTTTCATAGAATTTTAAAATTGTAATTTATTATGAAAGAAATATTGGGGAAAAAACTATTTTCATTTTAAACTTCAACTTGCGTAAATGCAAACAAATGAATTAATAATAAAATTTGCACATGGAAACAGGCAGCATAATTAATTTCGTTATAAAATTAAGTCTTCAATCAAACCATTTTTATAAAACATTGAATTAATCTTTAAATATAACTCCTTCCTTTCTTGAATTATTTAGATGATTTGTGACTTCATATTTAAGTATGGTATTCTTATAATTCCATTTTTTTCCTATCATTGCCAGATTTTTTTTGTTTTTTTTGTTTTATCATGAACATATTAGAAATAAATTTTACATAGTTAGAATACTTAAATTAGTTATTCGTCTTTTGAATATAAATATCCAAAAAATTAAATATGTATTACTATGCAGTCATAAAAAAAATTTTAAAAAAATTAAAAATAGTTGTAGCCCCATGTTGTTAAAATTGATTAAGCGACAGTTTTACACTGAAGACTTATGTTAGTTCAAATGAGCTGCATTTAAATACCACTTCGTTTTGTTTGTTCAATGCTACTTCGAATATGCTAAAAAAATTTCTTATATTTATGAATAATAAATTTACAAATTTGAATAAATCGTACATACTGATCAAAATCTTGAAGTTTCTTCTATGCATTAATTCGACAAAACAAGGCACACAAATTGAATTCTTCGCCGTATCTTTCTCGGTAAATCAAAGTAATAAATAGATTCTTGACAGATACTTTTTTTTCGTTCACGTACGATGTTATTCAATCTCTATATATTATGTCACTTTTCACTTTATCAGTTCGTCCTTCTTGAGGAGGGTCACAGGAAGCAAAATTGGAGGTCTTATCAAGCCTTTCAACCTCATGTAACCTTAAGATTTAGCCAGCATGGGGCAGTGTCAAGTTAAAACACCAGCAGTAGAAAGAAGACCGCAGGTAATAGAAATAGTTACATTCTTTGAAAGCAGGCAATCTTACTTGTCCTATCAGTAATATATCCATGAAGCCCTGCTCTCACTGACCCCTATCTGCTCAATTCTTTATAAAAATCTCATGCCGACTTGCGTCACCAATAAATTGTTTCTTACTAGACAGACTTCTTGTATCCTGCCACGTGGCCACACACGTGCTGCCTGAAAATAGTTGTCCAAAGCGAGCAGCCCACAGTTAAGGAAGGTAGCCATGGTCACCCATCGTCCAGGAAGTAAGTTGTCAAAGAGATGCCTATCACATTGACGCATGCTGTTGTAGGACAACAGTACAAAGACGTCAAGTAGCAACAGTGGGGATTCACCAATGGAGCACCATTGGGGTTAACAGTGAGGGATTTTGGAGGTTCCCTCCTCCCGATAACAGAATGAAGGAAACTGTCTAGTAGAAATTCCTACAGTAAAATGAGATCAGTTTTAACTTAATGTCAAACGGAGCATTTATTAGGGATTTCAGATAATATAGTTATCGAAGACAAATTTTTGCATGGTATTACGATATAAACATTTCATGAAAATATATTTGAAGCTTAGAAAATTGTGATATCAATATAATTAGCTTTTGAATTTTGAATATAATCTATGTAAAAAGCGTCTGAAATTCACGGTCTCATTCTATATTAATAAACGCCAGAGGCTGGTAAATTTAATTGATACCCGAGATACTCAAAACAAATTTCTTGATTTTAATCAGTTCTTTCATATGAGATGTTTGGCTGTGAAACTGCCGAAAAATGAAGGAAAAAAAGTAAGGTTTGGGTAAGTCCCTTCGTTATCAAAAAAAAAAAAAAAAATGAGAAATTGGATAAGCAAAAAAAAATAAAAGGTAAACTATATATAAATTCAAAAGGTAAAGGATCTGTATAAAATGAAAAGTTTGAAAACAATAATTCAAAAGTTTTATATAATCTAAGTAAATGACTTAAATTCCACTTCTAATTCGACACATTCTCGCATTATTTCGCTTTTTAACACGAATTTGATATTTAAAATTACCAATTTTATAAAAGATTTACATTTCTTTACTTGGCATTTTACAAAAGAGATTAATTTAAATTCCAAATTTAATTCAATTAATTTAATTTTCATTTAATTAAAAATAAAATTCAAGTATCAGTTATGTTTGAATCGACACCGATTTTATTTATACATTTCAAATTTTTAAATAAAAAAAAAATTTTTTAATAACCATGATTAATTCCTGAAAATAAAAATTATATTTTCCCCCATTTTTTTTTAACACCCCATTACGGAAAAGAATTAAGTAAAAAGAAAATTCGTGAGAAAAATTTCGGGATGTCAAGAGACCCCTTGAGACTTAGGAATTTCATGAAATGAGTGACTGTTTGATTCGGAGCTTAAGACAGTTTCACATATAATATCATGCAATTCGATACAAGGCCTCCATCACCTTTCTGTTCCAAAGAATTCAGAATATTCCCACCGTTTGGTAAATAAAACGAAAAGAGGCTAATAATTCCCACCTGTCGACATTGCCTTGAAGAGATGGCGGGGTTAGTATAATTTTCAGTTCCTTGATACGTCTTACGATAACATGCATAACGGCACGCTTTAATTCATAGTAGGGATTACTATCAGTAAAATTTCAACAGTAGCAAGAAGTGACGTGCAAGGTATAATTTCAGTGGTCAAACCGCTTCCGTGTAAGCAGCAAAAGTCTTGTCGCGTTTGCTGCTACACCAATTAAAGCACCGGATGTTCTCGTATCAGATTTGCCGATACTTTCATAGCACCCGTTGTATGTGTCAGTCGGAAATGATTTTGCTTTCATTTGGTGATCCCAACTTTGACGTAACTCGTAATTAACAGTTATATATGGTGTCGCTGGTGAGCGTTGACCTTGACAGCTGCTGAGCGTGGATTTCTTCGACAGAAATCTCCCTTTTCTGCTACATTTAATACCACTGGATGATTTTGATTGATAGGTTAACATTTTTGGATTCAACTTAACAGGTACATCTGTGGTTGAATTTTGCTTTTTCTTGAAAACTGTCAGATGGGAGAATATCTGATTGCAAAAAGAGGCCTGGCATTTTGTTTCTTATTTGATTCAAAACCGTGCTTCAAGTTTTAAAGTTTCCTTGAGATTGCCTATGATTCAAGCTTAAGATTCATTTGGAATTCAAAGCGATATTATATATTGTTTTTATTGTTGTATAAAAATGTAGCTTTTTATTTTTGTGCATAAGAATTTGAAGTAGCACAGAATATTGTCTTTAAAAACATCTGGGAAAGAGGCAAGTTTGATGCCTATGATTCAAGCTAAAAAGTCATTTGAAATTCTAAGCAATATTATATAGTGTTTTTATTATTGCATAAAAATGTAGCTTAATATTTTTGTACATAAGAATTTGAATTAGCACAGGATCCTTTTTATTAAAAACATCTGAGAAAGAGGCAAATTTTGGGAAAGGAGGGAGAGAAGCAAAGGCATTTGGGAAAGAGGCAAGTAATCCCGTCACCCTGTCCATTACAATTTTTAATTTGATATTTCAATTCAGTATTAAAAGAATGTAAATGTATTCCAAAATATTTAATCAATTATTAATATAATAAACCTGGATTTATTTTCTGGTGTATTTTCAAAGGAATTATAAAGGAGAGAATCTTTTACAAGCCAGGAAATTAAAATCTCTCTTGCAAATGATCTAGAAAGGTTAGGATCAACTTGTTATTATGTTTATGTTAGATAGATGTTTGAAATAGAAAATTAGTAGAGAATATAATAAGGGATACTATTATAGAAAAATATATAGTTTCTGGAAGAATATCATTCTCTATAATAATAATAGATGATAATAAAGATACTATCCGCTATAATAATAATAGAGGATAGTATTTTTATTATTTCAAATTTTATATTTATGTTCGAAATAGAAAAAAATATCTTGAAATCAAGTTATTCACATATTGCTAAAATTCCATTCAAATTAACAATTTAGAAAGCAGCAGTGATTTAAAACTATAATTACATGAATATTTAAATAATTTGCTTTCTAATTTTTCCTTGAACAAGTGCATTTTCAAAATAAAATGAGTTGCTTAATTCATCAATTTGAGTGCATTAAAAAAAATTCGTAAAACTAGCATTCATAAAAATTTATTTTAAAAAATTCGTAAAACTAGTATTGATAAAAATTTATTTTAAAAAATTCGTAAAACTAGTATTGATAAAAATTTATTTTAAAAAATTCGTAAAACTAGTATTGATAAAAATTTATTTTAAAAAAATTCGTAAAACTAGTATTCATAAAAATTTATTTTAAAAAATTCGTAAAACTAGTATTGATAAAAATTTATTTTAAAAAATTCGTAAAACTAGTATTGATAAAAATTTATTTTAAAAAATTCGTAAAACTAGTATTCATAAAAATTTATTAAAAAAAAATTCCTAAAACTAGTATTCATAAAAATTTATTAAAAAAAAATTCCTAAAACTAGTATTGATAAAAATTTATTTGAAAAAATTCGTAAAACTAGTATTCATAAAAATTTATTTAAAAAAATTCGTAAAACTAGTATTCATAAAAATTTATTAAAAAAAAAAAATTCCTAAAACTAGTATTGATAAAAATTTATTTGAAAAAATTCGTAATACTAGTATTCATAAAAATTTATTTAAAAAATTCGTAAAACTAGTATTCATAAAAATTTATTTAAAAAATTCGTAAAACTAGTATTCATAAAAATTTATTTAAAAAAATTCGTAAAACTAGTATTCATAAAAATTTATTAATGTACATACGGATTCAAAATTCAATTTTAGAAATTCAAATTAGACATCGTCTCTAACAATTTCAAATATAATAAAGTCAATACTTAAAAAAATGTCCTTCAAATTTAACAAAAAGCTAAAAATTTAATGAAACAATCATTGATTGGAAGTCTTAAAAATGTTTCTATATAGTCTGGAGTACAGCAGACCCCTATTTGAGAAGAGAACCCCTCTTCGAGATTAAAAGGCGCCACTAAAGTCCAAAATAGCCGTAAATAGGCTATCCGATAACAGGTGTCTAATGGATTCTTAAACCTGGTGACATGAGCTGCGGTTGAAATAAGGTATAGCCTGCGACTAATTGGAAGATCCTTTCACCTGGCTTTCTAGTTGAAATATTTTCATGCGCTAGAAGGAAGATAAGCGCTATCTCCGTTAAATGAAGTCGAGTGATTAGGAGGTGCGAGGATTGCTTTTAGATGGCCATATTGCAGTAATTGACAAGTTTTCTCAATCGATTCTAATAAAATAAAAATCTTTCGTTTCAATACGATTTCAGATATCAAATTTATTATTATGAAAATTTGATTTTTTTTAATGTGTGATTACTATATCTATTTCTTTGATCTTGAAGGAATTTGAATCTCCATGGTTAGAAAAAACTGTACAAACAGATGAAACCGATTTAAATAGCGATTTAACTTCGAAATCTTTGATTTTTTTTTTTTTTTTACAGCCAATACTATTGTGCTCTGTTTGCATGAGAATCGGATTAGCTGCGTTTTTAGTCCATTTTTTATCTTAATATTTAACAAAACTTACAAAATATTAAAATTATCTTTTATAACAGCAATTTAAATTTTGCAGCTGCCAATAATAAACAGAATTTCAAAAATGGTCATGCGTTATTAAAATAAAATTAAATAATTTAAAATAAAAATATATCCACTAAAAATAATTCATAAAACAACTGAGCGATTTATGGCAATATTAAACTGCGATAAGTAAGTCATCAATCACAATGAAAGATATAAGTTTTGGCAAAGCAATAGAATGAAATTCAATAAATAATCTACCATTTTGAAAAATTAAGAGACCTTATTTAAATGAATTATTTTTTATTGGAAGTAAACACTTAGTGAAATGAAATTTTAGTTGTCACACTTTAATGAATGTTACAATAATAAAGATGTAACCTAACATACATATGAAATTTATTAATAAAGTTATATGGAAAATTTCGGTTACATTTAAATCTATTGCTTCCCTTTAAAATTTCAATGCTACATAGGATGCTGAATTCAATCTTTAGTGAGCATGTTCATTAGCTCTTTCACCAAATGATTCCCATCTGATCGATGATATCAAAAAGACAAGCACGACAATATCCTTTAGCGATTAAAATGAATCTACTCTGCCAGAGAATTTCAGCTATGGATGTTGCAGTCTAGTTGCCATCCAGAATATGTTTAACTTTCATGGAGCTATACAACAACTATTATTACAGACAGAGACAAATGTTAAAGATATTTATGCTTTGCTTCAAAAGCATCGGTAATTTTTAATTTTTTTATATTTGCATTATAAAATATTCGCAAAGTGAATATGGGTCTACCAGCACCTGCTTTCTTTCTTGATGTCACAATTTTATTGGTCAATGGTGTATTTTTCATAGACATGATTTAACAGCAGCTGTTATATAAAGTTAATTTGCTCGCAATCAAATATATAAAAATGCTCAACCTCCTTTTCGTAGATATAATTAAATAAGGACAAACTTAATGATAAAAGAATTTGGTGGAAATTTTTTCAGGGACTTAATTTTACTTAAATGTAAAGAAAGAAAAAAAAATTGAAAATTTCAAAATGTTCTAAGTAAGCCAATAAGTTTAAATATATTCGAAATATATTTAGCAAGGTTTTAACAATATATAATTCTAATATTTATAAATGCTGCTTACCCTTGTAATAAGTTTGCTTTTTTTGTTAAAGCATAAGAAGCGCCCACTTCGAACGCCAACTATATGAATGCCGTGATGATTTTGGTAGTGAGCTGATTGTAGAATTAAGTTTGCTGGAAAACAGAACATCAAATAAATTAATAGCACCATTAAATCATTAATAAGCATTACCATTTAAACATTTTTGAATTTCAGGGAAAAAACATTTTTACAACATTAATGCTGTATACCAAATTTAATTGTCAAACAATTTATTTGCTAAGAAAAACCGTGCAGCTTTCAGAAAAACATTCAATTCAATCATTAAGTTACGCAGAATTATTTTAAAAAAGAAAGTTAAACTTGTATTCGTATGTAATTGTTGAATCCCATTTAGTTTTTACCTTATATTAATACATTAGCATACAGCACCACTCACATTAATATCTTGAACATTTATCGTCCATTATTAAATAATTTTAAACACATTTCAATTATTCCTTCAAATGATCGGAGTATGTCTACATAATATTCTAATTTTGATGAATTTCAAATTATTGCAAGATGAATTTATGGAAGACACAAATAATAATCAAATTATAAAAGAATAAAAAATATTATCTAGAATTTATTCTAACTACGAAAATTTTCTTCAACATTCTTACGAATCCAGCAAAAGTTTTGTTGATATGAATTTCTTCTATTAACCTATACATCTAGTATTCTATATAAAAATAATGAATCTGCTTGCACCGATATACATTTTCATTAAAACTGGTTTAAAACACTTTTCGATTGGTCCAAGCAAAGATTGCTCTTTATAGCCTGCAGTAAAGTAGGAATTAATCAAAGTGGGTGACCAAAAAGTCCAAATCTTCATCTAGAGCTAAGCCTGGCTTACACTCGTTCACAAGGAAAAACCATTTTTTATCTCTACTCAAAAGTGGATGAAACCATCCCCTCTAAAGATGCGAGAGTTGCCTTGCGCCAAAGCAATTTAATCTCACTCGATAAGCTGTCATCTAAAGCAAACATTACTCCAAAAATTAGTGCGTGTGTGTGGTTTCCCAAAGCACATATTAGGATAAGAAGCCAAACTATCAAGAATGGTTATAACGGATTGACTCCACTTTGTAACGGCTAAAAAGCCGAAACTCCCAGGAAAAGCTGTCAAGTTGTCAGGAAGAAGCTTTTCGGACCAATTATTGCAAGGGGAGGCACATTATATTAGGTTAAAGGTTGGCGTCGTATGATTTACAGGTGATAAGCTGGTAGACTGGTGAAAAAGTTGAGCGGGATTATCCTCTGGCAACAGGAACTAAATTGCTATTTTGATCGGTAAGTGTGGAGGGAACTGCGATATCATCTCTGCCGGTTCTCTTGAAGGGTAATTGTTCTCAGTGTTGCGAGCACCAATTAAAAAGAAACCCGAGAAGCTCGCTTCTGGATAGCGGTGGGAAGATGACAAATGTGAAAACGCGTTAAATACAGCAGAATTTTTTTTTATTTTCTTCTGAGCTTGCTCGATTCGAAAGTTGATTAGCCTCGATCGTGCGAAATTTCAAAATGCAGAAAAATTAGCGAGCAGGGTGAACTCGACAATAGTGATAAATTACTCGATTGCATAATTCATTTAAGATAACCACAAAACCTAGTCTTGGAGAATTCTATAAATTGGTTCAACTGATTCACGATGTAAAATCTTGAAAAAACTATATTTGCTTTGAATTCAGAATTTGTCGGAACAATCCTTATATTTCCATTAACACCTATGTAAAATAGATGCAAAAACTTTGATCTCAAGCAAACTATGTTGAAAACTAAATACTTCCATTCTTGATGGTATAGTTAGCGTTTAAAACAAATGTATTGTATATCTTAGAATAATTTTATAAAGATATTAAGAGAGTTTTCCATCTATATTAACAATTAAGGAAATGAATAATCAGATTTATTTTCTTAGCCTATCTCTATTATGGCAGAAAATTAGTATGTCGCTGTTAGTTCACCTTTTTTCAAAATTTGACATTTATAATTAAAATTTGAGGTTATTTCAATAATCGTGTTTTGTTCTGTGTAACTATCGATAGCCATCACTTTAGTCAACCCGGAACCATCAAAATAAATTTCATTGTCAACTTTAGTGAATGTAAAAGTTTTAATAAATTTTACATTTATAATTTCAGATATTAAAAGTATAACCCTTTTAGAAAATAACATTTTTTTGGTACTAAATGGTTCAGTAGCATTTTCAAATTGTTCCACAAATCTCAAATTAACACCTCAAATATAAATTTCTGTACAAAAGTTGTGATAAAATTAGTACCAAAAGAAACTATACATACCATTTGGACTATCCGAGTTTCCCAAAGCTGTAACAGAGCTTCCAATTATTTCAATATGCTTTCCACTGCACACACTGTAGAATTTGTAGTACCTTCTTACATTAAATCGTGATATAGAGTTATCGGTCAGAAATCTGGTACCATCTTTTTCAATTAGGGCATCCGCAATATATTTGCAGAGTACCTGTAAATTAAAAAAAGTCATAAGCGTGCACGATTCTATAAATCACAAAATAATACGTCCATCTTATAAATCTTGTAAGAGCAATTACTTTTAAGAGTGCCTGACACTGTAAAATTTCAAAAGCATTTTCATTTGGCAGTATATAATTGGCTTCTGATTGGCTAAACTGAAAATTGAAGAGCAGGCTATCGATAATTTTCAAAAAGTTTAGATCAAGACACTGAAAATATTTGGCTTTTTGATTTAGAACAAAACGTTATTAAACTATGTATAAAGGTCAAAAAGGTTTTGTCAAAAATTGATGAACATTTACCAATTCTAAGATAATGAATCAACAACCACTCAGAAACAATTTCAGTTTGCTTTATGGGATATTCATTATCTTAGGATATTCTAAAAATCGTGCATACAAGTAGAACGTGAGGATATGACACTTTATTTCCTTTCGGCGGCATTGATTTAAGCTCGCTCATCACCCCAGGTACCTGGGTTCGCACCCCTCGGTTCTGTTATCTTTGGGTTTCTTTTTGACAGTTCTTTTAAGAAGCTGATTGGACCTGTCATCGTTCAAACTCCAGGAGTCTGCTCCCATAAATAGGAGTAAATCACGCTTTTGTTTACAAAATTTCGCCATAGGAGAAGGAATCTTCGGGGAATTTTTATTTGCATAACTTGTCAATCACTCATTTCTCGCGGTTGAGACATTTTTCCTATTTGTGCTCTTGGTGGGGGAGCATATAATCTAATTTGTGTTTACATGAGAGAAGGCTAAAGCATACAAATGTTAATACTTCACTGCTCATTTAAAGAAAGTTAACCAACATTTTCGTTATAGTAAGAAACACAAAAGGAATAATTTTGAAGTATTGATTTTTAGCCAGTGATGCGCGTAACCCTAAAGGTGTATACATTACACATTAAAATCTTCAGATGTCTTCTGAATATTTTAAGTAAAATAAGTAAAAATTCACCACAAACTGAAGATTTTAATTAGTTAATAAATAACCTCTCGTTTAAAATGTAACTTCACGAACGAAAATGTGGTTACCTTAAATAGTTATGAATTCCCTTTAAAAAATACTTGTGTTTTTGTAGTAAAAGTGGACAGGATTTAATTCGAGACAGAAAACAGAAGATTTTTATGGTATTTGATATCAACTTAATCTAGTTTTGAGTAATTATGATATCTAAAATTTATGGGAAGGATATCTAAAATTTATGCGATAATATTAAATTAAATTTCCTTTTTTTTAAACGTACGAAATCATTTTCTGATAGTATTACAGAATTTTATCTGTTTGAAAAAATAGGAATATATGAGAGGACTTAAATTAATGTTCCAAAGCAGGTGAAAAATGCTAATTTCAAATATAAGGTTATGTACTAAAAGAAACCTGCTTAGGATAAAAAAGGATGTTAAACTGTTTTAGATAAGTAGGAGAAATGCGTGAATGGAATCTCAATTTACGACTTTTAATTCAATATTTCAATAATGTCAACTAGAAAGAATTCAAAGCTGAACCAAAGGAAATTCCAGTTAAGGATTTGCATAAACACATTAACCAAGTTTTACGTAGAATAGCATAGATTTCATTTGTGCTTCAAAGAAATATTATTTCTATATATTTATATTACAGCTGGAGAAAATAAGTAACCGGGTCATTATAAAAGTATTTAGTTAAATTGATTTGTATTGTCTTAAATAGTCGATTTGCTCTAATCTATTCCTATTAATGAATTTTCATTTGTATGCAGAGTTAAAAAAAATCCTTTAAATATAAGTAAATTTAGCAATTAAAATCTCAAAGAAGAAGCACCATTTTAACGAACAAGTTTCTAAAGATTATGCGATATTTTTTTAGCATGTACGCCCAATAACCGAAGTGCGATTTAACGGGATGCGATTGAAAGTCAACTATCTTATCTTAATCATTTTAGAATGTTTTACATAAAATGTTAAAAAATAAATTGAGATTTTAGTGTGGCTCTCAGTATTAATCCAAATATTACAGTTTATTATAAATTATCTATGCTTGAAAATCCCGATTTAATTAGCCTAAAGTTTGCAAAAAATGACTGTAGAGCGACAAACCAAACAAACAACACCTGAATTCATCAGTAATTATTCAAAAATATACACTGAAGTGACAAAAGTCATGGGATACCTCTTAATATCGTGTCGGCCCTCCTTTCGCCCGGCGATGTGCAGCAACTCGACGTGGCATGGACTCAACAAGTCGTTGGAAGTCTTCTGCAGGAATATTGAGCCATGCTGTCTCGATAGACGTCCATAATTGTGAAAGCGTTGATGGTGCAGGATTTTGGGCACGAACAGACCTCTCGATGATGTCCCATAAATGCTTGATGGGATTCATGTCGGGCGATCTAGGTGGTCAGATCATTCCTTGGAATTGTCCAGAATGTTCTTCAAACCAATCGCGAACAGTTGTGGCCCGGTGACATGGCGCATTGTCATCCATAAAAATCCCATCGTTGTTTGGGTACATGAAGTCCATGAAGGGCTGCAAGTGATCTCCAAGTAGCTGAACATAAGCATTTCCAGTCAATGTTCGGTCCAGTCGCACCAGAGGACCAAGTCCATGCCATGAAAAACAGCCCACACCATTACGGAGCCACCACCAGCTTGAACAGTGCCTTGCTGACAGTTTGGGTCCATGGGTTCGTGGGGTCTGCGCCACACTCGAACCCTACCATCAGCTCTTACCAACTGAAATCGTGACTCATCGGACCAGGCCACGGTTTTCCATTCATCTAGGGACCAACCGATATGCTCACGTGCCCACGAGAGTCGCTGCAAGCAATGTCGTTCTGTCAGTAAAGGCACTCGAGTCGGTCTTCTGCTGGAATAGCCCAAGAAAGCCAAATGTCTCCGTACAGTTCTAACAGACAAGTCCCTTGTACGTCCCACATTGATTTCTGCGGTTATTTGACGCAGTGTTGCTTGTCTGTTAGAATTTACGACTCTTTGCAGACGTCGCCGGTCTCGGTCGTTAAGTGCAGGCGGTCGACCACTGCGCTGTCCATGGTGGGATGTTATGCCTGAAATTTCATACTCTCGGCACACTCTTGACACAGTGGATCTGGAAATGTTGAATTCCCTAACGATTTCTGAAATGGCATGACCCATGCGTCTAGCTCCAACTAACATTCCGCGTTCAAAGTCTGTTAATTCCCGTCGTGCGATCATCATCACGTCAAAACCTCTTCACATGAATAACTTGAACAGAAATGAAAGCTCTGCGAAAGCACTGCGCATTTATACCTGTTCTACGCGATGCTACTGTCATCTGAAAATTTGCATATTGCTATCCCATGACTTTTGTCACTTCAGTGTAAATCCACCAATCTTTCAACCAAAGTAATGCATTAGAAAACTATTTAATGAACTGTCAATAGGGTAACATTTTAAAGAAAAGCAAACAAAACTAGAACCATTCTGAAACAAAACTAATAAATCTTTACCTAATTGCTTAAGAAATGATTTGAAATACGTACCATTATTAGGATACTCAAAAGCACTGGTATACGGTATACAGGAGGCCTGAAATAAAATAAAACAATTAAACGAATTATCAGTATAATCAAACTGAAAAAATAATTTTTAATTTTTTTTCTTAAATACTTTAAAATATAAATAATTTTAGTTCGTAAAGTACCTCTGAATTTTATTAAAATTCTTATGACGAAATATGTTTTAAAGTAATTGAAAAGTTAGAAATATAATGACAATGCTATACTGAAAATAGACTTACTAACATTTCTGTTTTCTTCAATAAAAAAATATATTAATACACCGTAATTGCAGCACCCATTTTAAAAAAAGGAAAGAAAAGCTTGTAATTTACGATCAATTAGATCTCCAATATTGCTGAAATCAGTGCATCAGACACCAATTAGTGCAATTGCAAAACTTCTCTTGATTAATAAATCTATTGTGACAATAGTGGATAAAGATAAGCATCTGTGTGGTCTATCCAGCATTGAAAAAATTGTTGTAAACAGCTCACAAAATAAATTAGAAAAAAATTTTACAAATGGTTTGTTTTCATATTTTTTATATTAGCGATTTATTTTCCATGGAGGCAATTGTATTCGTAAATGCGTAATTCTAAAGCATTGGGGTTAATCAAAATATTTTGTATTATTTTAAAGCATTTTGTTTAAAGCAATGGCTGAGAGATAATGAATGGAAATTGGAATTTTCCAGAAATGATAAAAAGCTGATAAATCTTGTTATGAATTTTTCAGACAATTTTTGTATATCATCGGTATAAATTATAACAGTGATAAATATGAATAGTTTAATATTCGAATTGAATTTTGAAATGTAGAAAGAAATAAAGCATAACTTCACTGACCACATAAGACTGCATGAATGCGATATATTATTTGTCGAAGAATACAGATAAAAGCATAATAGGAAAAGGCCCAATATATAGTAATTTAATTCACATTGTTTAATACATTAAACATGCTTATTTAAAAAAAAAAATTAAGGTTTATATAATTCGACTGTGTGACTGGATTCGTTAAATAAAATTTACAATTATAAGTAGGATTTGTTTCATGTCTTCTCATTTTTCCCCCATGCCTTAAAAGAGCGCGTCAATTGAAGCTATTTGCCTTTGAAATTCCATCTTTTAACACTATTCACACAGAATTCGCGCCTCCAATTCACACGAAACGTTATTTGTTATCTCATTCAGAACTTCCATTCACAACTTTCTAAAAGAACTACCCCATCTGTCACGTGGTACTGCAGCAGCAGGGAGCTTCCATTTATTTGAAAAGTGTAAATGTAGGTCGCAGTTTAAATGTATATACTGAAATTTGTTAGAAATATTTCCATTACAGTTTGTGAAAAAAGAATCAATAATAAATCTGTTTAACACGAATAAAATATTTAGACTAAAAAGCTTAAATAATATGGCGATTAAAGACAGATCGAAATTCTCACGGTCAAGTAAAAAGGGTTAAGTGCTATTTTACTTGTTTGCATGATAATTGACCTTTTATTCTGGCGACCTTTTAAACATGAAAAATCGCATTAATTTAAAGATATAAATGAGCATCCTTTTTTTATTTACTATGTCATCTCACTACCTATCAATACAATAAATATAATCCATAATAAATCACTTAGTAATATTCGAATTAAAATTGAAATACTTATATAAAATACTTATACTATAAATACTAATATATACTTCTATACAGTGTGAAAAGTTCTGCAAAGCAGCAATTAACTTTTTGTGCATTCCCACGATTCATACTCAAAAGTTGCGTGAAATGTTTCACAAAAAACGACCCTTCACTGAAGAGAACTTCGGTAAATATTTATTTCTCAAGACGGTGTTCTTCCTCTCTCTTGTTGAAATACACCAACATAAAACCCCCGACAGACCACACATAGCTTTCCCCTTCAACCTTTCAACTAAATATTGCAAGGACTGCATTCAAATCTAGTTTTTGTACCTTCCGACATTTGTAAATAGCTATTTTTTGAAAAGAAATACTGCCTTATTGTACGAAGATGAAGTAGGAAATATCGATAACAGAATTTAGTTACATTTGTATTTTGTGTTGACGGGGTTCGTGTTTTGAATTTATATTGAAAAGGGGGAATTCAACGGCAATTTTTTCGTTAAACATTGAAGTACTTGACATTTTAATGACAAAATCAAATTTGAATCATTTCGGAATCAAAATCGGAAACTTAACTGTCAAAGAACTGATCAATAGTTATATGGGTTATAATCAATTACAATCGAGTGGAATTTTCTGTTATGTCAACAATGTTAGCCTTCAGGAATTTTGCCAGCAGCTCAACAGATGTTTTAACGCAACTATAAAAAATCAAAGAATTTTAACACAGCTCTGTTGTTGTTGTTGTTTCTTATCCCACTTTTAAGCCCATATGGACTGATTGAAGGGGAAAGAAGCAGCTTCTGTTGTGATGGAGCACCCGTGGGTAGAAGCCTGACTTTGCTCCGTGACGCTCTTACGGTCATAGAAGACCGGGACCTTTTTTAAAGTGGATTCGAACCACTACAAAATCCATGGCACCGCTTTCGGAACCCGAAAATCAAAAGACACTCGGCCATTCAGGTCCCAAATTTGCCAAAGTGTTCCCAGGTGGTCACCCACCCAAGTACTGACCGCGCCCAATGATGCTTAACTTCGGTGATCTAACGAGAACCGGTATATTCAGCATGGTACGGCCGTTGGCTAACACAGCTCTACAAAATATATTCAAAATCAACTTTTGAAGATATTATTAGCGAGTTAATTTATGGTATACAAGTAGTTTGAAAACTACTTTTGACAAATAAGTTGAATTTTTATGGATATTGTAGTATAAAACAAAAATTAAATATGAGCAAATAAGTTTTTCGTATTTACACGTCTTCCACTTCTTAGCCTTCATATACCTTAAACCAATACACCAATATTGCAAAATGATACTTATTAGAAATAAAAATAGAAAAAGACAAATCAGTTATTTGATTTCAAAAAACAAGTCAGACATTTTTAAAAGACAATTCAGTGCGAATGCAACCGACTGTAATATTTCTAGCTAAACTATCCTCATCCTTAAGCACAAAAGAGAATATACTTCTTACATCAACATAAAAAATTACTATTTATCCTTTCTGTAATGACTAAATTTCATTCATACGGCTTATACAGGATTGATATTTATTATAATAATTCCAATCCTCTAAGTATAACTCAATTGCCTTTGCTCCAAATAATGGCAATTAACTTCCACACAATACTCGCAATACTAACTTTCATTTCATTGTTCCATTTTATCATTCTAAGTTTTTCTAATGCAAAGAACACATCCGATATTCAAGAAATTTAGGTGTTCATTCTGAATGTAAAAGGTGAATTAGTTAATAAGTTTATTTATCTTACTGAATCTCGTATTATCTCATGTCGTAGTAAAAGCTTATATTGAGACTCCAATAAGATTAAAGTGATGCATACACACATTAATTCTCGTTTTTCTAGCGTCTTTTAAAAATATGAGGACCAAGAGAAAGAATTTTTGTTAAGAAATATTCCTGAGCACCATTGGTTACAGTAACATAATTCAATTGAGACACCAAAGGTATATGCGTTGCAAAGCTTATGTGTGTTGCCTGTGATGACTACATCAGGGTAACCAGAGCTGTTAGAGCTGGACGCCTAACAGAGAAAATATGTACTTCGACCAAAAGGTCGAAAGATAATTTCCAAGCAAGATTTTAGGCGGAAAAATTCGTCACGTTTTGTGGAATTTGGAGAAGCTTTGATAACCCCCGGTGTTCCATTACATAATCCTACAACGGCCACCCGCCTTGCTCTGAAGTTTAGAAAATCCGCTTTTTTCCTAAAGTGGATAACTTCAGTTCAGTAGCTCATTTTTCTCCCTTCATTACTTCATTTTGTTCCATCCTTTTTGGCTATTTTATTCTTTCACCAAATATTCTTATTTAATATTGATGAATTCTTTCAACAAATATTCTTATTCGATATTGATGAATTGGATATATTTGCCAGAAATAGTTTAAGTTAAAATTGCTATGTATAAAAACTGAAAAATGACGAAATACTTTTGTATATGCCCTTTCATAAAGCCATATGTTCTATCAAATCCTTCCTAGAGTATTTAAATTTATATATGTAATGTTTTAAAGTATCCATATTTCTTAATCCGAATAAAGAATTAAATGCTGTCTTAAATCACTTGAATTTGTTCTTACAGCATCGAGTGAAATCCCAGAATTAAAATTTTTACAGCCATTTACTTAAAACTAAATTCTAATAGTATACCTTAAAATATAAAATTCGTATCTTCAAACAATCATTTAATATAAGAGTAGGGCATA
Organism: Caerostris darwini; assembly: GCA_021605075.1. Classification (NCBI taxonomy): domain Eukaryota; kingdom Metazoa; phylum Arthropoda; class Arachnida; order Araneae; family Araneidae; genus Caerostris; species Caerostris darwini. The sequence continues at coordinate 193,396 of BPLQ01005020.1, forward strand.
CAATTTAATCAAAGGCTAAATGTATCTAGAAAATTTGTTTTTACTTTTTAATCAGAAAAAGTTCATTTAAAAAACTTAGTACAGTTAATTATGACATTTTTAATTAGATAAATTTTTTTTTAATTTATTTTTTTCGAATTTGTACTGAATAGATCAAAAACTGAACAATTTATCAAAGTACTATGAAATATGTAAACTACTAAAACTTCCTCATCAAAATTTATTCAAATTAAAACACAAAAATGATAGATTAGAAAAGGAAAATTGGTAATGGAAAGCATAACGGCGTTGATTACACATCCAAGTTTATGGCTGTGTAATCAACGCCGATTACACTTAATTACTTTTATTATTCACTTTATACACTTACTTTTAATCAGCGTGAAAGTAAAGACGTATTTTTCATACAGCTTTGTATGAGAAAGAAATTGCCAATTTACCTACCGAAATATTTAACATGATTGATTTGGTTTGGTTTAGTTTAGTTTGTCGCTCTACGGTCATTTTCTGCTAATTACACAGTGACCAAAAAGTTTTATGTGGATACCGAACCACTGACAATCATGCATAACTCCGCCAGGATTCAAACCTGAAGCCTATGATACCAACATCTAGAGCGCTACCCAATTGGCTATCAGACCCGCTATTTATCATGAGCAGAGTTGAAAGAAGGATTTGTGTTCAATTTGATATTAATACCCCAAAACCAGACAGTAGTCAAGTATTTCCTATTCGTCCTAATACTGAATTAGAAAAACTTGCTATTAAGTAAAAGGAGAAGCATTTGTAAAAGCACCACTAAAGAAATTCCGAGCCAAATAACTATTGCATCAAGTAAGATGCTTTGGTGTTATCACTTTTCACCATTAGAGAACGTGCTGTGTGTTCTGGGGAGGGAATTTCAAGACACATCCCCTTCTTACCTTTCCCCTCACTCAGGAAAGTCATTTATCTTCATTACCGAGTACAAAAACATAATTTTTGGAAAATTTTGCAACATCCGTAAAATACATAACGGGGTCTTTGTATAATCGCACCTTAGATACAGATAATGGTTATTAATTATAAGAAAATATTGGAAGAACGCAAAAATCATACTTCAATTTTCGAACAGTAGTTCCTTCTCCAACTTGAACCATTTAGAAATATAATTATTCTTTATTTTTTTAATGCGTATATTCAACTATGGTTTACAAAATCCTACGGTTTAATGTGATCCTAGATTTAAATTAAAAAAATATACATCCAAAAGCTCAATTAACGCTGAAACAGTATAATTAGAAAGTGAACCCACAACGATTATTCTTCATGTGTGTGTGTGGTTTGGGGGGGGGTGGTAGGGCATAAAAAGGAAGTTCGTTTAGGAATTCAAATTGGAATTTTCTTGAGCACAAATAGCATATGATTACATTCCAGAAACTTTAAAAGCTTCTTGAATAGCCTTGAATTGTTTTTGTAAAAGTAAGCTGGATTTAGTTTAGTGTTGTACCAAATCATCACGCTAGACTAATGGCAATGAATTCACACTCAGTAATAAGAATAGGGACAGTGAGTTTAGAAGTCAGATCGATTTTCCACTGCGCTATTTTCATACTTTGATTTATTGTTCGCATCAACCGCATGGAACAACAAAAAAATTAAAGAAAAAAAAACTGATTTTGGAAAAAAAAAAAAAAATACTGAAGTAAGATTTCAATAATCCAGTTTATCACTTTGAAAGAAACAACGATTCAATTAAATAAAACCTCCTACACGAAGAATAATGGAAGAAAGTAAAGAAATCCAAGGTCAAAATTTTCTAAAAAATTATAAAATTGAACACAACCATCAAGTCAAAAATTAAAAATTTTTCTTTAAATCTTAATTTAGACGAAGAAAAGTTCAATCTGTAAAATTGAACTTTTACAAAAATTTGAAAAAAAAAAAAAAAAATGTAAGTATTATATAAAAAGTTTCGCTTCTCCAAATTTCGTTTTGTTTCTGCAAAAGGTTTGCTTTTATAATTTTGTATTAAATGAAGCATTTTGTTAGGCTATTTATGAATATAACATTTTTTATAGTTTTATCCAAATCATGTTTTTAATTAAAAAATTTTTAACCAATAAAATTAAACTCATTGGAGAGCTTTTTATTACGAAACAGCCCAACAATAAAAAAGCATTTCATATCAACACTGAAAAAAATATATATAATTTTGTTTTATTAAAAACTTATTTTATTATTAATCATTCATAAAAGTTATTATATTTTTAACTAAATTAAGTTACGCTTTTATCACATAAAATCGTAACTTTACAATATTGTATACAATCCACTTTTCCTACAAAAATGAACTAAAAATCCTCTAAAAATCATTTTCAAAATCCTCCAGAATATCATTTAAAAAATTATGAGACACAAAAATTCACATTTGTGAAAAATATAAAGAGCCAACATGCCCCGAATATATAAAACATTTTCATTCGTAATTACCATTTATGTTCAGCAGCAAAATAATTGTATTTGAGCCGCTGTCTATAACATGGAATAAAGAGGATTAAACCTCAAACCAATTAAATCATTTAAAAAATGCAGCCCTATAAAGTTAATGTATAAAAAATATCTATGCACGAGACATTTTTTTTTTTTTTTTTCATATTCGCAGTGAGAAAGGCAGTTGAATTGAGATAACATTAACTTCGACGTTGACATTGCTAAATGAAAATTATCTATGTATTTGCATATTCAATCATTTAAGATAGGACAGGACAGGACAGGATTTTATGAACTAATTACATTGCCAGTTTAGATAAATTAATATAGATTTACAACTCACCAAAATGGATATAAAATTTTAAAATCCTTTAAAAAAAATCCTCAATTTTAAAATCTTTTTTATTCCATTTAATGGACAGCAGTATAAATGCATTTATTTTACTGTTACATGCTGGCTCTTCATATTTTTAACAAATGTAAAACTTTGCCTCTCAAAATGTTTGAAATGATATACTGGAGGATTTTGAAGAGGGTTTTTAGTTCTTGGACCACGAAAAACCACAAAACCACACGAACCACAAAAACATCAGGCGTAACAAACTATTTTCTAATTAAAACTTTCCTTAGAGCTTTGTCGAATGTGTAGGACTCAAAGATTTCGAAATTTGATGTTAATTCAATTTTTATTTAGATATTTTGATTTTAAGATTCTAGATGCTTATAAGACTTTTATTAAACTTTATTATTTTAAAGCATTGTTTATTGCCATCCTCTTAATATGTTGAAAGTCAGTACCAGTGGCATATCTATGTTCATAAATATGCAAAATAAAAAAATCGCTCTCTTTAGCAATGAATTACTTCAAATACCACCATTGTCGAAATACTATATCCTTCTGTCTTGGCTTGTGGGTGGTTATGGAAGTTTGGATTTTGGGTCTAAAAAGTGAACCTACCGCACTGTTGAGGAACTGATCCATCAAGGAGGGAGGAGTGGGGGTGATTTCGATTCGAAGCTTTTGACCTCGCCTACAAGGGCGAAAAGCCCTCAACTATCAGACCTGACATATTCCAATTCGGAGACCAGGACGAAAAATCATATTTTCAGCGCTATGTCATAATATTCTTACCAGGGGTCCACTGCGTTTTTATGATGCAGAGGCCCAAGAATGGGATTATAAATTTGTAGATCAAGAGGCAGAAAGGGCTTAGGATTGCCTTCGGATGAATCATGGCAATGAAACAATTGTTTCCGTCTTCCGATATTTGATGTTCCGGAAAACTCTTCCAAGTGTAAATTAACCAATGTAAATTAAATGAAGAAACCGTTTCCATTTTTGAATCATAATAATCTCCTCGGTCATATTATTGCATGGAGCATCATCAAAATTAACTAGCGGTAGTAACTCGATAGACAAAGAAAAATCACGATATAACGTGTAAATTTCAACAAGTTATGCGTCTTGTTTACTAAAAAACGAGAATAATAAAACTAAGTTTGATAACAGAGAAATTTACAGAATTCAGTTTCCAAAGAAATTACTTTAAAATTGGAGCAATAATAAACCAAAGTAAACTTCAAAAGTGCTTCTAACAGTGTGTTGATAAAGTTTGAATTCAAATTGAAAACAAGAAATAACAGTTTAAAACAAGTCGATGTTATTTTAAGTCGAGTTAAGAAGTGTACAAAAGATTAAGAGAAGTAAAAATCACAAATATATCGTAGTTTAATACAAATAAATTTTTTTAACAATGCATAATTGCCTATTAATTTATACGTTGTCTTGGAATTATAGTGATTGCTTATTTTTTTTTTTTTTTTTAATTCTAAAAATATAAAATGCTTAACAGACTTCATAATAAATTTCCTAAGATGCCTTTCTTATAAGCAAATAAGCACATTTTATGCATTTTTATTGGCATATCTGAGCCATTCTATTTTTATGCCCTCAATAATTGGATGATGTCCAATGATTTACAGATTGGATGATGATGTCCAATGATTTACAGATTGGATGATGATGTCCAATGATTTACAGATTGGATGATGTCCAATGATTTACGGATAATTAGATGATGTCCAATGATTTACAGATTGGATGATGATGTCCAATGATTTACAGATTGTATGATGTCCAATGATTTACGCATAATTGGATGACGTCCAATGATTTACAGATAATTGGATGATGTCCAATGATTTACGGATAATTGGATGATGAAATAGAAATATCCTGTATGTTTTAAATCAAAAAGATTTAATTTATTTTTATTCATCTGTACTATTAAATATACTTGCTTTAAAACTTATAGTTTTTAAAAATAATTTCAGCATACAAAAATTAAATTTTATAATTGTAAAACCCTTTGATGTTTCTGTCTTATACACTATTAAGCATGAAAACAATTTGTAAAAAGTGTATAAATTTAAATAAATTACCTCCGCCGCTGCCTCGAAATACTTTGGCTCATTGATGTGTCCTTAAACTTAATTTAAAAAGTTAATAAATTAAAATTTTCTATTTACCGTCAATACATGACCGAACAATAAACATTTTGCCAATATAAATAAATCTATCTTTTGAAATACATTCTAATGATAACTTCACTTCTTTTCACATTTGAGAACATTCGAAAAAAAAGAAAAATCTTTTCGTAACTATAGTGATGAAACTCTTAGTAAGAAGAGAAATAAAACAAAGGGAATAAAATCAAAAATTTTTCTTTCCTAACTGCGACAAAACGTGTTGAATCGAATTTTATGGCATATTAATTTAGAATTCTGCCTTGGAGAGAAAATGAAAAAATATTTTTTTCTGTCATTTTTAGCAATCGTCATAAAACACAGCCTTGAGGCTATATTTCCTTGAATTTTTTTTTTCTTCAAAAGACCGTAATAAAGCAAATTATTCTTCTTCATTGGCGGCCTGGTGACCAATTGGCTAGCGTTCTGGCCTTTCGTACTTCCGGTTCGAATCCTGGCGGTAGCATGAATGTTTGTTAGTGGTTCGAAATCCACATGAAACAGTAAGTGCCGCTATAATTAGCCCAAAGTGTGCAAAAAAAAGATCGTAGAGTGACAAACCAAACCAATCTTTTTCATTGGTCCAACAGCCCTATAGTGTCCCAAGGCCATCTGCCTACTGGCAGATTTGGAGACAGGGGATGCTTTTCTTTTTATGGAGTAGGGTTGTCAGCTCTACGTCTAACGCTCTACAATCATATTAGACCGGGACCTACCGTTTAAAGTGGATTCCGAACCCCTACAATCATCCAAGGCACCGCCGGGACTCAAACCTGAAACCTGGGCCACTGAGCGCCAGTCACTCGGCCATCAGGCCCCAAAAGCAAACTATTATTTATAAAGTTTTAACAAGTCAATGGACTCATCGCAATTGATGAAAGGGCAGTTGGAACAAAATGGGTTTACCTTCATTTTGAAAGTCAAGATCGAATTCGAATTAAGTAGGGCTTTCCATGTGTATTATCTTCATTTTTCTTTCTTCCTCTTCATTTCTTCTTTCCATGTGTGGATCTCAAATAGGTACCCATAATATTGGAGATTAATTTCTTCAGATAGGAATTCGAAATTATATTCTCTTTTGGTTATTATTTCTCACTGAATTTTAAATCGCTGCAAATCGTTCATTAATCAATTTTAATACATTGTTATATTAAAATGAAGGAAGATAATAGGTTGATGAAAATTGATTATTCTCATATAAAAATGTAGCTCAGTAATGTATTGTTTTCAAACGTCAGGTATTTTCTCTTGTCGCAATTTGTGACTAACTCAGTATTATAATTATTTTAATAATTGCATTGGCTTCCAAAAATTTAGAAAAAAAAATCTGAAAATTGCGATGGCACGGCCAAAAATAAGTTTTTAAATAATTACGCATTATATATAAAAATAATACTCATGAGAATATGATATGGAAAAAATTATAATTAATGGAGATGTCGTTTAATGTTATTATTCACGTGGTCCAAATAAGGCTTCACGAGCGTCTTCAGTTTTTGCTAGTAGAAACTGCCTCTTTTGCCTTGTCTAGTAACCTTGAGATGTATGCTAGCTGATGCTGCTTTATCCCGATTCATCCAAATGCTTTTAAAATACTAGAAAAATATTTAACAAAAGTGAAAAAAATTCATGAAGAACTACTGTAGAAACTGAGAAGCGAAGTTTTGAGATACCCTGTTTTAGAAGCTCGTACTCAAACTCATTTATCTAAAGAATTACGATAGCGAAATATTAGGCCAGAATCAAATCTATACAGCACCATAGCAAAGTGTGAGGCCTTTTATAAATTCATAAACTGATGAATTCAGTTCTAAAAATAGAATCGAATTCTAGAAGAAAAAGCCGAGAACTGCAAGGAAGAAAGGACCGCTACACACAAATAGCATCAAATGGCATCATTTCTAGAAGACTGATATCCAAATCAACTTTACGAAGGCTTCATAAAGGTCTGTTGCTTGCAAGACTACCAGCGTTGTGTATACTCTTCATACTACATGTGTTCACTGAAATGAATGTCTTAATTGAGTATCCACAGGCGTTGATTGATTGTGTTATGTGTTCACCGAAATGAATGTCTTAATTGAGTATCCACAGGCGTTGATTGGAGCACAACTAAATGAATGTGTGTGCTCTTTACTGATGAGTCCAGATTTGTTTGTAAAGCTACTCAAGAAATTTGATGGTCTGACGGGAGCCGAAAGTTCACTAGTATCCCCTCATATTCATCAAAGAGACATATTTGGTGAATCTAGTTTATGTGTAGTATCTCTTTGGATGGCCTCACAGACCTCATCGTCCCGAAAGACAGTGTTTTATATAGAAACGGCATTTTTGATTCTCTTGTTCACTGTAACGCAGGTGCAGTTGGTGACTATTTCACTCTATACGTTAATGTTTGACCATACAGAGCTCATTTGGTAGAGAATTACACTCGTGAGGTGACTGTGCACATAGCCAGGTTAGCCAACACATTCTCTGGATTTAACCCATTAAGCATTTTCGAATGCTCTAGGGAGATATATTTTTATATTTAACCCACCAGCTCTTCAACGTCTTTGAATTGCCTTGACACAGCATTGTATAAACGCTGCCATTTTGAGCATATAACATCGTTGTCGCATCTATGTAGTTGTTAGAGGTGATAATTCTATATACTGTAGCTAATCATTCGTTGAAATCGGAATCGAGAATGTTTCTATTTTGTATATATACAAAATCGAAAACAAGCCTATTGTTTTTTAGTTTAATTTATGAAGCACTGTTTTATTAATATGTTTGCCAACTTTCATTATAGTCCAATAATTAGAAATTTCACAATCGCAATTTTTCTTTTTCTGATCTTTGAAAACCATATTATATATGTAAATCATTATTATACATAGCATGTCTGGTAAATATATCATTTAATATCTGTGCTTAGTTTTAAGCTAAATATGAAATAACATTTAGTTTGAAGAATGCTAGAATGAAACTTCTACATTTTTTGTACAACAGTTAACTTTATATTCCACAAATCTATAGCTCAAATAGTCACCGACAGGTGATCAAGAGAAAGACATTTCTTCTAAAAGTCCTCTTAAGATAACTGACTGAACTTGTGTTTCGTATGGGAGATCCAAAAAATTTCCCATCAGGTAGTCCGATTGTCAATAGGAAAAGTTTTAAGTACACCATTAAATCAACTCATTTTTGACAGTGGAGGCTACAATTGAATATCTCCAGCAGATTCAAACCGTAGCACTCCTCCTGCAAGCTAATTGTGTGCGTAACAGCTGAGGCAGGAATCGTAAATCAATTTAAGTATTTTAATTGCTTTATGTATACATTGTTCAAAACAGTTGGCGTCTTCTGTCAACAGTCCACGGGGAGATAAATATTCCGGGGGTGATGTAAAGAAGTGAGATGTAAACTAAATAATTTCTTATTAAATTTATGAATTGAATTTATTAATTTTATTAAATTTATGAATTGAATTTTTTAATTTTATTAAATTTATGTACTAAATTAAATTATGAATTAAATGTTATTTTTTTATTTAAAAATAGTACATTTTATAATTAAATTTTCCTTGTTTTTAATATTTAACAGAACAGACTGCAGTTTAAATACAATGAATTTTTAAATTAAATTATTTTCTAGAGATATTTAAAAATAAATTCGTTAATTTTATTTGGTGTAATACTGTTAAAAATTCTTCATTAAAACTCGGCTTTCTTCAGTACAGAATTAATTTGAATTACGTTACAAAATGTTGAAAGTCTTTCTAAACTAGATAAGGAAATATTGTTATATACAAATTACATAAATTACCATAAAAATAAATATTTAAAGAATTTAGATTTTACACAATTACTAAAAAATTTCTGAGAGGTTTCCAAGTTTCTACTCTACTTGGGGAGAAAATCGATTTTTCACCTTTTCTTTTAAATATGCGGGTATTTGTATCAATAGTGAAGGTGAAAAGGCAACCAACTTTCTATTACAATTTGCGGTAACCAGAACCTCCATTTTTTTTTATTTCCTTTTTATTTGACGTAAGTAAGGTACCGCCGCCAGGGAATATTTGTAAGCAATGTGTGGTTGACAATAGAGTGTTGGGGTGAACATGACGGGGGCATAAAAGTAAGGAGGTGAATGATGGAGGAAGAATATGGACAAATCTCCCCCGCTGGTGTGAGCCTCATGCTCTTCACAAACACAATTAGCTCGGATTTTTAGATTCCTTTGAGCGGGGAAGTAGCTTTATGGTGGTCGTGAGATGGGGACTTCTGTTACTGGATCCGTCTGATTGTAGAGTTTTTGGGGCATAAAATGAGAATGTGTGCTCTTTTTGGGAAATGATGGAAATTAATATTGATGACGCCACTTATATTTTTATAGAAAAAAATTTTTTTTTCTCTGAGAACTTATTTTATCCCCCCCTTTTTTTTTTTTTTTTTTTTTTTTTTTTGTGTGTGTGTGTGTGTTTTTTTTGTGTTACAAAAAATATATGTTCAACTTAGACCATAGCAAATTTTAAAGTTTGCAAGTTTCTTTATCGGATGTATTAATTTTGCTTCATCATTATTTTATTTATTTATTCATTTATTTTCGAATATTTTAAAAGTTTCTTTAACACTTTTTAAAGTGTTTTGAAAGTTCTTTAAAATTCATAATGTAAACTTCCATGTAGAAAGAAAAAGATTCAATTTGTATAGTTTGCTTTGCAGAATAAAATTAAATTATATCTATTATATCTTTTAAGCAAAATTTTCTATTGAAAACTCTACATAGTTTTTGAAGGATTACAATATGACTAATTTAAATATAGAAGATTAAGTGTAGTATCTGCCAGTAGGCAGACGGCTTTAGTCCAACGTAGGGCTGTAGTGGCAATGAAGAAGATTAATGCAGTTAAAAATACAAAAAAAATTGTATAATTTGCTTTGCACGAGAACAAATAAATGATATTCTTTAAGCAAGATTTTCTATTGAAAATTCTACATAGTTTCTGAAGGATTGCAATTTGACTAATTTAAATATAGAAGATTAAGTGTAGCCAGTATTTGCCAGTAGCAGACGGCTTTGGCTCACCATGGTGCTGTTGCGCCAATGAAGAAAAAGAAGAAGATTAAGTGCAGTAGATTAATAGAATTAATAATTTTGAGAGTATCTGTTAAGATTTTTAGGGGGAGATTTGTACAGATATAGCACCATTAAAAGCTCTCTATCTAGTTTTCATAACAATGAAAGAGCGTTGAATCTTAATTGAACTAAAGTTGTCCATTATGTCTTTCTCCAATATAAAATAAAATGCAGTTGCACCTGAAATAGCAATAAATGTAGGTTGAAACGTTTTATCTATCCATAATACATCATTTTTCTTCATGGCAAGTGAAAAAAAGTTATAATAAATCCAAACATGAACATTCAATTAAAAAAAAGGGCCGGGGAAATTTAATATGATTATCTATATGCGGGGAAATTACTTTAAATATGTCAACTATCAAATATGTCCTAACTTTCATAGAGTTTTTTAATTATTTATTAAGTAATCTTATATATGCCACAAACAACCCACTTGAGTGTGGTGAGGAAAGAAAATTCCCTTCAGGGAGAACATTTAGAAATACCTGCCTGTATGTGCGTGACATATGAGAAAAACTCGAAAAATTACCCCAACCTGACAACGATGCGAAAAACTCTACATACGCTCTCACAATCACTCGAATTTTCTCATTTCTGAAAGCAATCCCTCCAACGAATTCCGTTTGTGGATTCGAATCTAAAATATCCTGTAATCAAGCTGCGCATGTTACCATTGGGTCACGAGTCGAGTTTCAAGAATTATTTTAAACAATTAAGAATTATTTTCTTCTTAATACTTGGCGTTATTGGAAATATTCAATGAAATGCTAAAATTGCATATTTAATTACAAATAAAAAAACATACTTTAATGAATTTTAATTGAAATTGCTGTAATTATTGACTTTAAATTTATAAAATGCTTATTATTATTAATGTAATTTTAGCGTACAATCAATACAACACCTGCTATAATACACATTAAAACTCTAAAAGCTGTGTATAGAAGATTTACATTTTTAATGTCACAATATCCCTGATAAAATAATAAATTCTATTTAAAACTCAAGGAGAATATATATAGATATAAGCCAACATTTCAGATTCTTGAAACTTGTGTTTTATCAACTTATTGGATAATTTATACAACAAATTAAAGGATATCTGTAATATATATGCAAATTTCATTTATAATATGTTTCTTTACATTAATGGCATATTTCTAATTTAAATAGGAATATTTCCTTTTATAATAAGAAAAATTACTCCATAAAATGACATTTATATTTTTAATAATAATATATACGCTTCTATGATAAAAAAAAATTAAAAAAAGGTGTCACAAAAAGGAGCCATCTAAATAGTACAAAAACTGGCAAATGATATACATACATATAGAAAATAATTAATTAAAATTGCATAAGAATTACTTTATATTAATGGCCTATTTCTAATTTAAATAGGAATATTTCCTTTTATAATAAGAAAATTACTCCATAAAATGGCATTTATATTTTTAATAATAATATATACGCTTCTAAGATAAAAAAATTAAAAAAAGGTGTCACAAAAAGGAGCCGTCTAAACAGTACAAAAATTGGCAAATGATATACATACATATAGAAAATAATTAATTAAAATTGCATAAGAATTGAGTCTTTTATTCTGGAGATAAAGCTATAGAGAGCGAATCAATCTATAAGGAAATTGCCCATCTATTTTTCCATTTTGCAAGCTGTTATCTAACTTGTATCGATTCGTAGAGTTTGGAGATCCCTGAGGGCGATTTCTTGTTGAACTTTTTTCCAATTGTCAACTTAGGATCGGCGAAATTCTGACACCGTTAGAAGCTCCTACTCATCAGAGCCCATACGTGCTTTATTGAGGAAAGATCTAGCGATCTATGTAGCCAGTGGAATGTTTGACAAGCACGAAATCACTCAATGGGAATGATTGTTGCCGTGATGTAAAGACAAAGAAGATGTAAAATGAATAAGGGGAACAGATAACAGATGAAATGGCACTTAATGACATCGAAGAGCTAATGCTCTACCATATGTAACATATTGCATTTAAACTGAATTGAATAATATTTGGACTGGTTAATACGAGCTTACGTGACGGGATGTGAGTGCTTTCTTTATGAGATGTAAAATAAAAATAACTGTATTTTTCACCATTTACAAAATAATACTTTTCCCAATTACATCTTTTAAATAGAAATTTTAGCACGCACCTAGAACAGTTAAAACTCAATTTCCTCAGCTACGAGTGTTAGCTCGTCATTTTTTAGCATAGCAATAGACCACATGTTTAAAAGAGGAAACACCAGAAAAATTAGAATAGGAAAATTTCATTTACTTCAATCATCGTACTCACAAATTTAGCACCTTATTTGAACTCTTAAATATCAAACGGCAAACATTTCGACAACCCCAAACGGTCGGCCACATATGTTCAGTATCTTAGAACTACTAAATCACAAAAATAAATAGACCATATGAAATAAAAATGGCCTAAAAAATTAAATTAAATTAAAAAACTTACAAGCATGCAAAGTGCATTTTGGTCATGATGTTAGTAGTTTTTTTAATTATTTGATTTTATTCATTTTTTTATTAAAAGAGTTTCAACTAACACCTCAAGAATGTTTGGATTGGTTCCATAGAGTACAAAATTACCATCAAAAAGTTATGTGTAATTCACGTCAAGACTAAGAGCGTCTTTCGAGTATTATAGTCAGTTGCGTAAATTCACTGTGATTGACTGTCATTTGCGTAAATTTCGGATAAAATGCGTAATTTACTGGACCGTGAATCAATGATTCATGTTCGTCAAGCAAGGAGAGTTACATATTAAATCTCAGCAGTTGGGACTAGAGTACGATATGTATCCTCAAGGGCTAAAGTCAAACCTGAATCTAGACGATATACCGGAATTAAAAAGTAAGTGATTAGAAGGAAAAAAAATTACATAATAGATTACAAAAAGGAATATCAAATATATTTCTGCCTGAAGTGTTAAATGCGTTTCATGTAAGATTAATTAATGGCATGCTTTGATATACATGTTCATAATTTTAAAAAATATCGGTGCAGTACAGAATAACAGTTGTTAAAAGGAATAGAGTTTTAAATATTTGTCCCCAGATTGTATTGTTTAATAAAAACTGTATTTACGGAAAGTTGCATAATAAATTGATTCATTTTTCAAGAAAGGTGGGAAAAAAAGCGTAGATATCTCAGATGCGTAAATTGGTTGCAACTTAAAACCAATAAAATAAATATTTTAATTCCTTGTTTAAATGATTTATCAATGGTGGTTAATAAATGTATTAGAATGACAATTGCGAATTAAGATAAAAGATTTGGAAAGGAGTTAACTGTCCTTGTAGATAACAAGATATTAGATGTACGTTGAGGTTTCAGATATGGTTTCGTTAGCAGCTAAACTGTTTTAATATTCCTGGCATTCCTCCCTAATATTCCTTTTAATATTTTGTTGGGTGCAGAGGATTGTATGAATTTTGGACAACGAATTTTGAAGTTGTAACAAATATATTCACCAAATTTTCAGTTATTCTTACAAAGTACGGAGTTTGTCTATGTGGCTAGTGGTTGTGTGGATCAAGTTAATGAAGTTAAAGTTTATTGAGGTGTGATCTATGAAGATTATGTAAGTAAAACATTAGATGTTGAGATAATAAAATGGTAAAGCCACAAACGAATTACACTTTGAGCATACAAATTGGAAAAATGGGGAAGGGAGGTATGTAGCCGCAATGACCCCTCAAATAAACCTTCATGTTTAATCCAATCTAGGATATTGTTCTTAAGATTGTATACTTGATTCAATTCACTTCAGTGGACTCGCTTGTCCAGAGATATAGAATATTTCTCATTGTATAAAATGTTTTTGGAAGATATCGAAAATTATGTCACATGAAAGAAGTTAAAGAGGACAAAGAGCCTGATGTGACGTATTACGCCACACACCTTGGGGCATATAGACCTAAATGAGTACTACATAATTAAGGGTGGTGTTCAATAGTTCTGTGTGAATTATAAAAGTAATATTACTTAATTTTTTACAGTACAATGGTGGAGTTATATAAAACGATGTATTTTCGATGATGATAGGATTCTGAAAGCCTGTTCATACCCTGAGGGCGGACGTCATAGGACGTATAGAATGATATCAATAGATTAGAGTCAACAATATCTTAAGAAACTAAAATCTAAGTAACTAGTAAACTAAATATCTTAAGACCAAAGAAACTGGAAGGATAAAGTTAATAACCCACCTAATATACATGAGCTAAAAACATGCACTGTAAGAGCGCGATATCTTGATATAAGGAAGTTAAAATAATTGTCGAGAAATGAGAAAATAAGTTTTCCTATACTTTCTTAAGAACTTCTACATGGATAAAGTATTGTACGCAGCCACAACATTCGAAGAGGCCAAGAAGTTGCAGCAACGACATGCAGCTATTTTGCAGAAAGCGGGAATGAAGCTTCTTAAATAGTATGTCAATCAGACAGAACTTTCGCCAAACTCTGACGAAGACTACAACTTCTCTAATCCAGTTGAGACTAAAAATGTGAGTGTCATGGAAACTTATGGGGGACTGCTTTTGTTTCAGAGTTATTGAGGAACCTAGCTGTAGTTACACAAAAGATGCGGGTTATTCACTATAGGTAGACCGTTTGATCCCTTAGCTTTTCTTGGTCCTGTAGTATCTAAGGCCAAGAATGTTTTTCAAAAACTGTAGTGTCTCTTAATTTCCGCTCCGCCGCAGAGATCCGCTTCCAGCCGTATAGAACAATGGTATCAATGATATGGTACAATGGAACAATGATATAAATTTCTGATAACATTAGATAATATTGGCAAATTGGTATTGGAAGAAGAATCTGAAGAGGAAGTAGAGGAAGCTATAATGGTTGAACTACATGGGTTTGCAAAGCTTCAGAACGCTGTTCTGAAGCAGCAGTCTACTGCAAATCAGAATCGTTTGGACAGATTATGATGAAATTAACAGCGAGTAAATGCAGAGTTGCCGCTATTAAAAGCCTAACAATTCACAGTCTAGAATTATGCACCACCGTCTTGTTATCAGAAATTGGAAGTAAATCAAGTTAATTTCTGGAGTAATTCTGGGACTGTATTAGTTACAAAAGTATGCTTTCGTTACTCACAGGACGTTATACCATATAAAGTATATTGTATTTAAACTGAAATGATTAATCTTTGGATAGATTACCATAGTGAGATGTGAGTGCGTTCTCATGGGATGGAAAATAAAAATTGATTGAATTACAGTCTATATATATATTTTTTTTTGAAGTTCAAATTATTTTTACAGCCCCCAACACCATAACTTCGGTTGTACTGTTGTGTGGCGGGCGACAATCTTGTTAATAGCTTAATATCCCAACATTGTCCTGGATGTTTCTAAACGCACCTTTGCGGATTATCGGCGTTCAATTCAAGGCAATCCTTACTGCTGAAAGTAATTAAACTCCAGGTCATGCTTATTGGTGTGCATAGACGAACGGAATTTCGAACAAAGGGCGTCATGAAATCAGACCCTATTCTTTGAGTCCCTTATAAATGGTCTTTTCTTTCACTGATGTCTCTGTTACATGCCGTAATGTTAATAATGAAAAATTAGGTGCAGTCACTCTAAAGTTGTTTGTATTCTATCATCTCTCTAGGTCGTCATCTTCTGTGTTCTTAACACTGTATACTGCTATGGTTAAATCATCCCTGTTGTCCCTCTAGAACAATGGGTGTTTTCTGTATAATTCAACCATTCATGCCAACATCATTGAATGGAGGCATTGCTCCCACCCAAATGTTGAATGATTTTTCGATTCGACAGCCTAAATTCCATTAGCCCAATTGCAAATCCTTTCTTAAATAGTGATATATCCACATATTGTGTGCCTTAAAATTGAAATTTCCCCTATGTTACGCAGCTTCGAAATGATACTCTGGAACTTCAATTATTTATTCATTGACCTTCAAAATTTAATCATTTGCATGATGAATTGAAAGAAATTTGTAAACGAAATTTCATAACAATCAAGAAATTATTTCTTCATATGGCCTTTCACCCTTACTTTGTGTAAGAGTACTCGTATCAGTCATAAAATAGGAGAAATATTTCCTTATGGAAGTCTAGCAATATTACTTTCTGACATATTATCTGAAAAAAATTTTAAAAGAATTTAATTTTTCTACTTACTTTTTCTAGTTTGTCCACAAAGATTTAATTTAATTTCAATTTAAAATGCATTCATATATCAAATAAAAAATGGTGAATTAATTTATCACGAAAACAAATACTTCAGTACAGACTGCAATACTAAGTATAATAGAAACTGCTTAAATAGATTCGGTTCTCTAACAATACTTATATGTACGGAGGAAGATTTAAATGCCAATGCACAATAAAAATTGGAGTACCTTAAGATACAAAAACTCAAAACTGCCCTGAATAAATGGAATACTTTTTAAAAATTTTTAGTCACGTTTATATATTCATATATTTGAATTCATTCTTATACATATATTAGATATATTTAGACGTATCTTATTTTAGATCTTCTTATTTTAATGCTTACTTATTTCTTCTTTTTCTAAATCACGCAATTTGTAATGATTTTTATTCTTGAATTTGCAATAGCATAGATTACAATTCATTTGACTAAAATAAAATCAAGGTTAGAAAGGAAAAAAAGACACAAAGCATACATTTAACATTATTACAGGAAATGAAAAGAAAGAATTATCAGTAGTATTTCAAAAAAGAGAAAATTTACATTTACAGAAATCATATGTGAAGGCCTACTAACACCAATATTTGCATCTAACAGAGCATAAACACTTCGGCGTGACTTTAGCAACTAATTAATCATACGAAACAATTAAGTCAATTTATCTTAGAAACTCAATTATTTTTCACACTTTTAATTAGTTTTGTAAATCACATCTGTTTTAGTATTACAAAAAAAAAAGCTTTCAATTAGTTTTACATCACGAAAATTCGACAATTATTTAGCAAGTTTCTGTCTTTGCAATTTTGAATTAATTGCAAATTGTTCTTATCAGTTTTTGAAATATTCTAATCAGTGGATATCAATATTTCAAATTGAAGGTTATTTCGTAAATTACAGATTTTTGCGATTAAAAAGTTACCTTCGAAATTATTTATTACTACCATTAGTAAATAAAGTTTTAAAAAAAAACACAAAGCATATAAGTGAAATAAAATAAAGGAAAATAGTTTTAAAACGAATATTTTAATTAAAAGTATAAATAATAATTTTCCCTCATGTCTGAGAAATCTAGAAAGTTAAAATTAATTATTAAGTAATTATTAATTAATTATTTATTTAATTAATAATTTATTATTTATTTAATTAATAATTCCGCCTTAATAATTAAATTAAAGAATTTATTATTAAGGCTTAATTATTAATTAAGAATTATTTATTATTATTATTTGTTGGTTTTTTCGGAAAAAATCGGAATTTTTATAATACTTTCTCATATCAATTTGATTTTATTTTTTCTATAAAACATTCAAATTAGGTAAGAAAATCATAAATTAATTTTAACGAAAAAAGAAAAACATTCCAAAAATATTCTTTGACTGTAAGTGGTTAAAACTGCAATTTTCTTTAAGTATTTTTCTTGTTGTTCTTTAAGTATTTTACAGAAAAATTCAATAAAGAAAAAAGATTTCTTTAAATTTCTTACTATTGCTTCATAAAAATTTAAATTCATTTTATTTATTATTCATTCATTATTAAAATTATTTTATAATAGTTTTCTATTATAAAAATAGCTTCTAAAAGTTATTTTTTCTTTTAAGGTTAAACATTGTCATACAAAATTACTTTCGTTTGTAAATCAAGCTTAAAATTTCGAAATATAACTGTGACATTTAACAGGAAATTACTTAAATTAATTTATAGGTTATGCAATATAATTCTCAGTCATATTTCAAACGAACGTATGCGATTTATACATAATATCAAGAAAAAACAAAATAAGCATATATTAAATTTTAACATTGATTTACTTGTAAATGAATTAATTTATACTTTCCTGTTACTGCGTTGCCAATAAAATAAAAGAAGTAAAAAGCGTTTGAATATAATATAAAATAAATTTTGTAATTCAATTTTAAAATTATAAATAAATTAAAATTTGACATTAATGTTTAAATTTGAAACATCTTTTATTTAATATCAAAGAGCTTGCATTAACTTAATCATTCAAATCTGATCTTAAGAATTGAAATCTTGCCTTATTAAATATGGGGTTATTTTTAAATAGTTGCTATTATTTAAATATTGATAGTCCACATCTTTTTATCTGAATTTTAATCAAAGCAATTTAAAATTTGTTAACAGTTTGTCAAAGTTTTTTTTAATTATTACGTATTTTTAATTTTTACGTTTTTTTAATTATTACCCTTTTACATTTACTATAAAAACATGCTATGCCTTATTTAAGACCTAATGAAGCTTTTTTTATTATAGATTCTTCTGAAAAGATCGATTTACTTTGTTATAGGTAATATTTTAGTATTTATTAGAGAGCATTATTTTAGAAGTTCCAAAGATTGTTTTAAAGTCAAACATTGTTTTCTTTTCTTCTTTGAATTCAAACATTGTTTCTTCTTTTTTTTACCAGTACCTTCTCATTGAAAATTTTCTTAAATATTACAACCCTATTAATTTTAACAGAATTTTGTAGCTTATAAAAGGAAAAATATTATTAAGGAAATTTTTTTTAAATATTTGTAAAGATAGTTAGATACTTATACATGCATAACAAAATATTCAAAAATACAAAGTAAAATATTAATGTGACTAAAATTTATTTCAGTCACATCACGTTTCAGTTTCCTGCAGTGAAATAAATATTCTTATAGTAATGAATTTATTTAAATAATTGCCATGTTTAGTATTGCAATCTTTACTAAAACATATATTGTCTTGATATAAATTACTGGTCGTTAATTTTGATTAACTTAGATTGCCAATAAAATAAAATTCTTTAATTGAAAGCTGTCTATCAAAAATTGATTAAACTAGACTTGCCTAAGAGATTATTTATTTATTCTAGACAAAGGGGTAACGACTTATTAAGAAGGAGTTGTTCTATTTTAACGAAATTTTGTATGCAAATACATTTCGATCCAATAAACAAATAATTAATGTATGAATAACTGCAGCTCCAGAGCATCACAACTGAACATCCGGATGGTGTGCAAAAGAGAAGAAAATTCCGATTTTAATGCAGTACGAATTTTAATTCCCTTCGAATTTAATTTCATCTACTGATTTTGATTGCACTGACTTTGACTTGCATTTGGATTCATGCATAGTAAGGTTATATATCGCCATTTTAGAAAGCATGCACATTTGGCTAAGGGAAGCAAGGTGATCAAATCAAACAATCGCACGAAATTCAGATCGGAATTTTAATTAGCCAAAATTTAAGACATTAGCATGATGGATTGAATTACACAGAACGGAGCAGTCATTCTAGACAGACAACAGAATTTAAGGACAGAGAAATCGTGAGAGCGGCTATAACAGCGCCTAATTCGTTATTACCAACTATTGGGTCACCAGGACATCAGTGACTGTAAAGACCATTGATAGACGACTTGGAGAAAAGAGACTGAGCTCATTGCGCCAAGTTCGTTTGCAGAGGTGCTGGTATCATTCGGGCTGGAATCTTAGTAACAGCAGTAGAATCTCAGTAGATTTGTTTTCCTCGATAAATCTTGATTCGAATCAAGCCCTGGTGATCAGTAGAGATACATCTGGGATATACATAGCTATATCATACTAACATCATGCAACCATGGATACATCACACAAGAAATGGATATATCACACGAGAAACGGATACATCATACAACTACAGATACATAATTTTACCACAGATACATCTTCCTCCAGGGCAACGGTAAATACTAACCGGACTATCAAATCAGCCCCATAGCCTCCCGCCCCCAAAAAAAAATCGATTTATTGTCCAAGATGTAAATTCATTTGATAGCTGAAATCTTTGAGGTTCATCCGTAATATCCTTACAACATGGCGGTACTTCGATTGTAACCTACGCACTGTTGTTTCACTCTTTCTTTCACTGCAACTTGATCTGTATTTCAACAGAATAATGTCCGGTCCCACACTGCAATTATTTTTACTCATTATCCTTTTCGAGTTGAAATCAAATGCAATCAAGTCTATTAAATTATTGCAGCAATAAGTTCTATCATTAATAAATAGACATTCTTCCAATAAAAAGCAGTAAAATATGAAACAAATATTGGTATATTTTATTTTGCATTCTTTTTAGACGTCTTTCAATAATGAAATTTCATAAATTAAACTTGTATTTCGCAAAATTTATTTCTTTGTTTCGAGATCTTCAGCATTTAAAACAGTCAAATTCTAAATGTTACTGTTACAGACAATAGAAATTATAGGAATGTTATGTAATATGAAGGATACAAAGTATCCTGTAAGTATAAAAAATACTGCATACAAAAATTTTCAATGTAACAAGAAATTATGAAAATAACAAAAATTTTATGGAACAAACCAAAAGTTTAAATAAGCTACAAATCAAAGATTTACTTCGCAAAACAAGGAAATACTTTTTAAATTCGATTTATTAATTTATTCTAAAAGCACTTTTGAGATTCAACTTGGAATACTTTTTGCATTCAATTTATTAATTTATTCTAAAGGAACTTTTGAAATTTAACTTTGAATACTTTTTGAATTAAATTTATTAATTTATCTAGTTATATAATATTGAGGATCAATGTATGTGTCCGTTAAAAATAATTATATCCATTTCTAACATAAGGGTTCTATTGTAATTATTAACGTACTTTGTTTTTAATTAATACATTAAAAATGTCAACCTTATTTCTATGAATTCTATTTTAGTTAATAAAAATGCTTGCTTCTTCAATATAATCATAAGAATTGCATAAAATAATTGAAGATTATTTTATTCTTTTTTTAACAACATTTCGGTAAATAAATGTATATAAAGCAATATGTTTGATTACTACTATTTTTGTAGTTTCTTATAACTATTTTTATAGTTATTATTTTGCCTGAACAGAATTTAAATAAAACTCTTGATTTTTATAGCCCATGAAATTCTCGAAAGATTTCAAGCAATAAGATCTATTCTTACCCAGATATCTCAGGCTTTGGGAAACTCATGCTGTTTTATTACCCGAAAATTGCTCTGATAGAATCTAGATCTTTTGTGTCTGTTTCCTGTCAACTTTTTCTGTTAACGAGTGAGACAGTTAAAGCAGATTCTTCCCCCAAGTAGGAAAAGTCAACGGATCATGCTTTTTGTTATTAATGCTCTCACTTTATAGCTTTCTTTTTTTAGTACATGTAATAGGATGAGTTTAGGTCAAATATCTACAACATTTGCTTTTAGATGGAAGTATAAAATTATGTGCAAGATTTTATAGTGTGTTTGCTTACGAGGAAGGTACGGTGTTGCGCTGTTGTTCAATTATCAAGACCAATGTTTCTCAAACTGGGGTCCGTGTTCCTCTAGAACAGTGGTTCTTGAACTATTTTGGTTAGAGACTCCATTTCAAATACAAAATTTTCCAATGACCCTTACCATCGATGTGGAAAAAAATGTGAAATCTACATTGTATAAATTTATAATTTTTTATAAAAATGTAATAAGCCGTATTTAAAAAATATCTATAAATAATCACAAGAATTAAAAATTGAATAAAAGTAACTTAACATTGAAGGAAAAAAAATTTAAGTAAAAAATGAACAATATTAATAACAAAAAGTTGAAAAGATTAACTTTTAACGTGAAAATAAAAAAATAAAGTTAAAATGGGGCAGTTTTCCAAATTTCTTTGCGACACCCTAATATTTTTTCGTGACCCTTGAGAGTTCGAGACTTCCGCTTTAAGAACCACTGTTCTAGGGCAGTGGTCTCCAGAGTGGAGTAAGCAATGTGATAACTTGGAGGTAGGCCAAAGACAGAGACTCACGTAATTTAGAGTTACAACCAGATCTTCGAATTGCATTAACAGGGGCCATCTAACTAGATTTTTCTAGTATTACTAAACAAATACAACCACATTGATATCATTAGATTCTAATTAAAAATGTAAGTTTGTAATTTAATTTAAATGTGTTATTGTTTAAAATAAATAAATAATAAATAATTTGATTTTTGACCGCACACACGTTATATATATTATGTGGATACAACTTTTATTTTCGGCTTAGCGGCAAGTGATCAAAAAAATTTGGACATAGTTGCTCTAGAGAGCTGCGAAGGAATCACTTAGGAATGAACTAGAAATTTTGGTTTATTTAGTTTTTAATTGACTAAATAATTTAATTTCTGTAGTATTGTCAGTTAAAAAAGGTACTGTATAATGTGCAACTTTTAATTATTTTCGTCTTACGTGTAAGCGATCAAACACGTTTGGATACTGCTGCTCTAAAG
The DNA here is from genome assembly GCA_021605075.1 of Caerostris darwini. Taxonomy (NCBI): domain Eukaryota; kingdom Metazoa; phylum Arthropoda; class Arachnida; order Araneae; family Araneidae; genus Caerostris; species Caerostris darwini. Next base: position 216,014 of record BPLQ01005020.1, read on the forward strand.
AACTATGAATGAGTCACTCAGTTGAAATTTCAGACGATTCGCAAATATCGCCATATCTCCAGCTTCCCCCTTTTTTTTTTTTTTTAATGCTCTGTTGACTTTGCTAGAAGTCTATTTAATCTATGTAGTTTTTTAATTGACCAATTAATTTAATTTCTGTAGTATTGTCAGTTTAACAGTTAAACCGGGTGCTATATGAGGAAAAACTTTTAATTTTGTTTGGTACTTACGTATTAACGGTACCTTGGCGACGGTTGCGCCAATAAAGAGCACACGAGCCAACCGCAGCTACAGATTTGGCGGTTTTTAAGTGGCGCCAATCTACACTTAAAATGTTTGTTCCAAATAATAAAATATATAAAATACTTCATTTAAATCAAAACGCTTTCAAAAAATTTTTGTTCCAAATAATAAAATATATAAAACACTTCATTTAAAATCAAAACGTTTTCAAAATTCAAAACACTTTCATCAATTTCCACAATGCAATCTGGTCCACCTACCTTCTTTTTTGGTTTATTCTCCATATCCAAGACACATAATTCACACATGTAATTGTTCCAATCTATAACAGTTGTATCCGATAAATCAAGTCGCTTTTTACAAAATTTAATCGACGTCAACTCCTCGCACCAGCAGTATATGAATCTCAAAGCTGTACAAAATGGAATTCTGCTTCCCTCAAACCAGTTGTCTTTTCTAAGTCCCACATGATAAGCATACTGACTGAAATTGCATTTCCAAAACTTACGTTTACCAAAATAAAGTTTCATGTCATGGGAATTGGGATATTTTCGTTGTTTTGGTAAAATATTTCGCTCCTGAAAAAATAAAATTGCATCTTGTTCTGTTTCTGGCAAATCCCAAATACGCATTTTCGTAGCACTACAAAATGGCGCCAAAACTCAGCAAATCTGCAGCTAGTATATTGGCGCCACTTAAAAACCGCCAAATCTGTAGCTGTTAGATTGGCGACACTTAAAAACCGCCAAGTCTGTCGCCAAGGTACCGTTAATACGTAAGTACCTTTTACTTATTTAATTAACAATTCTTTTTCAATTTTGTTTATAATTTTCAACATAAAATCAATTTATTTATGTTATTTTCACTTATAATAAATATGCTAATGGTACAAAACTCTGAGTAAACATTTTTGCTAAAATGTGTTAATTGTAGTAGTATAAATTTTAAATTTAAAAATATCCATGAGCCTTCAAGAAAATCTTTTAAAGGAAAGTCATGCAAGAAATTCTAAAAATATTTGTGACCACTAGACAATTACGCCTAACATGCAAATAAATTGCTTTACGCAATCAAAAAACAATTTTCCTGGAGCGATTTTACTTATACTAATTTGTATACTTTGAGCAGAAATTATGTTAATTGTGATTAGAAAAGTAATGATTTTATTCTAACAATGATTTTTTTTTTTTTTAAGCATTTTTAACAAAATTTATAAAATTATTTAAAGTTAATTTATTTTAAAAAGAAGTTGAATCGAAAGAAAATTCAATATATAAATGAAATTGAAATCTAAGATAGTTGAAAGTCGATTGTATTAACACAAAATGTGTTTGATTGAACAATCAAAAATGTAAGTATTATTTCATAAGAAATCATCCCTTCATTAAATTAAAATTTTAAATATTCATTTTTGTACATTTTTTTTAAAAGTAACAAACCACCTTTTCTCAATAAATTGTATTAAATTTCAAGTATCCAAGAAAATTTCTACCTTTTTAAATAAAAGAACAAGTTACTTATTAACAAAACAAACGATATGATATGTTTTCAATAGGAAAAGAATAAATTACTTATTAACAAAACAAACCATATGATATGTTTTCAATAGGAAAAGAATAAATTACTTATTAACAAAACAAACCATATGATATGTTTTCAATAGGAAAAGAATAAATTACTTATTAACAAAACAAACGATATGATATGTTTTCAATAGGAAAAGAATAAATTACTTATTAACAAACCAAACGATATGATATGTTTTCAATAGGAAAAGAATAAATTACTTATTAGTAAAACAAACCATATGATATGTTTTCAATAGGAAAAGAAGCAAGCCACGCATTAATTTGAACTTTCCTTTGGACTAAGAAATAAAAAGATCACAATAGCTTCTTTTCACTTAGTTATAAAATCTATAAAAGATCAAAATGACCTCTGAACTTAGAGCTGATCCAGCCACAATTGCTGTAAAATTCTCTGTCACGATCGAGATATCGCAATAAAAAATGAAGAAGGTTTTACTTCAGCATAGTTGCGCGATTTTAATGGTTCTTTACACTAGTAAAGAACTATTTTTCTTCAGGAAAATATAAGGCTTTCAATTCATCAGAAGATGCAGAATTACACTGAGACATGTTAATTTGCATTCCTGATTATTTACTTAACTTTTCAACTTGCATAATTCAATAGGTAAAATCTCTTTTTAAAAAGTTGATTTATTTTTCTCCTTGAAGTTCTTTTATGCAATTTCTCTTTATTAGTTGTATGTGCCATTTGTATTTTCTTAATTCAGTCCAAGCTGACGTCACTTGTGTACAATTTGGCTGACTGTTAAAGTAGATACTATTTTTAAGATATTTCAATTTTTTACTTTCTATTATTTATATTATATCGAGTTACTGTTTTCTTTAAATACAAATTTAACTGTATTAAAAGAATGCAAATATTTTAAAACTATAATCGCTTGTATTTATAATTTGAACAAGGATTTGGCTGTGATATAAAGAAACTATCAAATGAAATATTTTAAAAAGTATGAATTTCATAAATTATAAATTTTTCGTTATTATTTTAAAGTAAATTTATAATAGTTATTTTTTTCGCTCATTTTTAAATAAGTTAATAACTGAAAGCATATAATTTTTCTCCGCCAATATTACTTTTGAAATAGGGAAAGATTGATGGAGAGAAAATAAAATAACTAAAATAATATAAATTACTTCAAATAATTAATTAATAATATAAATTACGTCAAAATAAATTAAATAAATAAAATTTTAAATATGAGGGGGAAATATTAATGCGGAATTATTCATTTAGAAATTTTTTTATGTAATAGATACTTTGAACTATTTCTACATATAATACAATATATTCAACAAACAGTACAGTAAATGCTTGATATACCTTTAATTTTAATATTTATTTTTGATACATTTTTAAATATTTGATACAATTCAATATATGATATTTTTATTATTATTATTATATAGATATATGTATATCATCATCATCACTGGCGCAACAGCCCCATGGTGGGCCAAGGCCGCTTGCCTACTGGCAATTTCGAGATATTTGGAAATGTTTTTCTTTTTACGAGGTAGGGGTGTCAGCCCTGAGCCCAACTCTCTACAGTTATATTAGACCGGGACCTACGATTTAAAGTGGATTACGAACCACTACAAACATCCATGACACCTCACCGCCGAAACCTGTGGCACCGAGAGTTAGAAGATTTATGTATATATGTCAAGTATATATACAATATAATATATATATTTATTTATTTGATATAGGGATATATTTTTAATTACTTTAACTAAATAGCTAATCTGAAAAAATGTTTTAAAAACTTTTATTTTTTCTATACATTTATACATAGAAAAAAATACTTTTTAACTATACTTTATAATAATACTTTATATACCACACTTTTACTTAAGTAAAACAAATTATCAACAATACATTTCAAACAGCTGTCTTGCTTCTTTTGCTCCTCTATTCTACATATTATATTTCATTTTTCTTTTTAAGAACATGTTTTTAAAAAATGTGTTCTTATGGTTCCTTTTCTTAAAGCATATAACTACTTTTTTAAACAAGCGCTTAATTCAAATAAAAAAGGATCTTTAATTCACTCTTACCGTAAGTGTCAAATCGTGACTTACAAATCGTAACCTCTGAAAATTTGAGACTGAAGTCGTAATAACTATGATTTTCCTTGTGATTACCGCAACAATCGCTTTCGTTAAAGAGTTGTATTTTTCTTTCGGTTTTGACGTGAATCTCCACCCCGTTCATGATAGCATTTAGACATTGTTAAATCACTGGAAGGATAGAATTACGCACCTCATTTTGTTACGAGCTTCAGACAGACTGATAGATATGATTGAATGTACTGGATATTATAAATGATAGCGAGTCCATCTTTATTCCACATTCAAAAGATGTAAGTCAGTTGCCGTCTCAAGCAATTGAGAATTAAGACTTTCAACTTTGGAAGCATAAGAATAATCTGGCGTTCAAGAATTCTGTAGAAATTTTAGTTTTGTAATTAATTAAGCAGCTGCAATAAATTTCAATTGCTATGATTAAATTTAAATAAAAAAATTAATTTAGACATCGTGAAAGTATATTTTAGTCATATTTATGTCCCAATAATTATATGAATGTATTTATACTCATTTTGGTACCAGGTTCAGACAGACTGATAGATATGATTGAATGTACTGGATATTATAAATGATAGCGAGTCCATCTTTATTCCACATTCAAAAGATGTAAGTCAGTTGTCGTCTCAAGCAATTGAGAATTAAGACTTTCAACTTTGGAAGCATAAGAATAATCTGGCGTTAAAGAATTCTGTAGAAATTTTAGTTTTTTAATTAATTAAACAGCTACAATAAATTTCCATTGGTATTATTAAATTAAAATAAAAAAATTAAATTAGACATTTTAGAACTATATTTTAGTCATATTTAAGTAACATAAATTGCATAAATTTATTTATCCTTATTTTGTGACTAGCTTCAGACAGACTGATAGATATGATTGAATGTACTGGATATTATAAATGATCGCAAGTCCATAATTTTTCCACATTTAAAACAAGTTAGTTGCCGTCTCAAGTAACTGTATTATTAAATTAAAAAATAAAAAATTAAAAGACATTTTAGAACAATTTTAGGTAACATAAACATAAAATTTAATTTTGTGACTAGCTTCAGACAGACTGATAGATATGATTGAATGTACTGGATATTATAAATGATCGCAAGTCCATATTTTTTCCACATTTAAAACAAGTTAGTTGCCGTCTCAAGTAACTGAGAATTAAGACTTACAATTTAGGTAACACAAAAAAAGGTTAGTAGATTGTAGATTAATCTGGTGTTAAATAATTTTATAGGGATTTTAGTTTTGTAATTAATTAAACAGCTGCAATAAATTTCAATTGGTACTATTAAATTGAAATAAAAAAATAATTTAGATATTGTAGAAGTATATTTTAGCCATATTTAAATCCGATAATTGTATAAATGTATCTAAATGATTAAAAATCAATGATTGGTTTCAAGTCCAAATACTTTTTTTGGAAATTTTATGAATATAAATGACAATTAAAAAAAATCTTTAAAAGTTTTTAAAAAAGAACGAAATCGAACATTTAGTTGATTTCTATGAAGTGCAGAAAATAATGATTTGAATAAAGATATTTAGAAATCATTGACAGATGGAATTTATCTTTCTATAGAGGGAAAGTATCTTAAAGGAATTGTAATTTTCATAGAAGACTTAACCATCAAAACAATACATTTATATGAATCAACATATCAACAGCATAATTATTATGGGTACGATTTCAAGCAATAATTCTATCATTTACTAATTTTTACCTAATTAAACGATAACGGCCTGAAGCATTTTCGATTTATTTTAATCTTCAAACATGTATATAAGAAATAAATTAGATTTTGGCTCCCAAATTATAAATGTATTATTTAATTTATGTGATAACTTATTTCACATATACTGTAGTATATTAATTATAAATAATATATTAAATTAATTATATAATAATATATTAATTATAAGTAATATAGTAAAAAGTATTTTTTTTTTTTTAATGTGCAAATAAAGAAGTATTATTTTTTAGTAAATTATAGTTTTCAGAAAAAAGGCAATTTTTGAAATTGCGTAATTGTGTAGTAGAAAAGTTTAATAAGCACAGATTATAAAGATACTAATACATCTCTAAATATCAATTTTTTTGGAAAATAATTTATTCACGACTTTAGGGTTATTACCCTTAAGGACTTCTTTAACTCGAAATTGTTAAAAGCTTTTTAATTTTAAAATTTCTGTTAATTACTTAAATCAATGAATTATTATTCCCTTTTCTATTGCAATTCTCCTCTTTTAACAAAACATTCTAATCCTATTAATGTATAGTACCAAGTAAATAAACTTTCTGCAGATATTTCTTATTGCTGTAAACTAATTAAAAACAGAAATATAACATACCTTCCCTCCCCCCACATCCCTTTAAAGAAGGTTAAATGGTAATACGTAACTGTAAAATTTTAGTCCGTTAAATATAGTTAAAGAGGAAAGTTTTTAAATATAGTTGATGCTTTACGATCAAAGTGAATTTAAAATTTTAAAACTTTACACACAGATCTTACTAAGACATACACTTTAGAATTATGTGATACTTGCTAGTAAAAATTTACATCATGTCCTTTGTTTAAAGGGGATTTCCATATTTCTCAAAATTTATTGCAGATATGCTATCTTAACCCCCGTTCACATTTGAATTCGTGAGCTGCGAGCGTCTCTGACGAACGCTCACTATACCAGTTTATTTCAGTATGAACGGAAAACATGCGAAAACGTTTGTCAGTTTTCGGAGGAAAAAAAATCCACTCCAGGTAGTGTCGTTTTATGTATTGCATCAAAGGATTTACGACTTCCTGAAAGACGGCTGGGGGCTGAACGGTAAGGGAAGATAAGGGGACTTGTTTTCAGGTCGCATTGAAATGCTCGGAAAGAGTTTTCGTGAGCGAGCTCGTAACGGGGAGATTTTCCTCATTTCTTAAACCATAATAAAGATAAATCTTTTATAGATTTTTTTCCAAATCTTGAACACACTCTTAGAACACAAAACATAATCACAAAAAGCAAACGAGAACAAACAAGGAGTGAATAGGAAACACGACCACTTTTCACGCCAAAAGCAACTACCTGTATTTGCTACAGATAAATTGTATAACAAACCCCAGAATTTTTGGGTATCTCGCATTTAAACCTATCAAAAAAGGGAAGTAATATATATATAAAGCGAGTGCGTTTTTTCATGTTTTAATTTCTTGCTCCTCCTTTGAAAATATAGCGTTAGAGCAGATGATATATGCTTAGATATATCTTATGACATATGCTTATATGATATAAACACCCTTTATTTATATTATATATATATACACTCAAGAGTCAAAACATTATGACCACCTGTCAATAACGAGTTGGTCCACCTTTGGCGCGCAACACAGCTTCAACTCGCCTTGGCATGGATTAATACCACCACTTAATACCAGTTAAATACCACTTCCACCTGATCATGTGCCTTCCACATCATCCAGGCGAGTTCATTGCAAAAAATAGGGGTGGTCATAATGTTTTGGCTCTTGAGTGTATATATATATACTAACCACAACGCAAACAGTGATTAAGTCTAATAATGAGATTAAAACGCTTACCTCTTGAACTGCAATGAAGTTCACTTTCAACGACCCTTAAAACACTTGTAACTTCTCATATATGAGCAAATATAAATTTACCTTCATTCGTTTTGTCCAATCACTATCGATTGAAGCTTCTTTATGATTATGTACCTTAAATAATCCAGTTTAGTCTGTCTTCTGCGTACTCTAGCAGATAAAGCGTCTCACTCGAATCGGAAGAATGCCGGTTCGAGTGCTGAATTCCTTTTCGTGATTATTTGGGTTTTTTTTTTTTTTTTTTTTTTTAATATTATCTTTATTTTCAGAAACAACATAATAATTTTTTCGTAATTTTTTTTTGCTTTTATTAATTTAGAAATATACTTACCATTAATTAAAATCAAAATAATAACTTTCAATGCCATAACAGTAACTAGAATACAAAGATTCATTCTCCCCCTATGACAGTCCACCTTATTTATAATAATTAGAAAAATATACAATTTTAACAGCAGATTTACATGTTTTAATTAAAAGAAAAAAATACGCAACATATAATGTGGAAATTTCCCTTTTTTGTCTTTTTCATTATCAGAATAGTTATACCTTTTTTTAAATTAACATCAAAATTTTGATCATTGAATCTATTTCTAGTATTTAATTATAAATATTTTGGAGACACTCCTGATCAGATATTGCAAAACATTAGGTTTCAAAAGTAATCCAAAACAAAAAAGTAACTAAATTTACTTCGCAATAAAGTCGACTTAAAATCTACACTGGTTTTCAAAAAATATGGAAGTAAAAATCTAAAAAAAATTGTGATTATGAAATTTTTAATCCTTAAAATATAATGAAATTTGACAAATCAAACAGTGCTTCCCGTATTAGGCACAAAATGAAACAATCTGGGTTTTTTTCAGTCTTGAAAATACACAAAGTATAAACATACTAAAAAACTTAGCATCTGAGTTCAATGTGTTCTTAGCTTCAAGGTGCAATGTGGTAACTTCTACAGCTATACAGACACGACAGTAATGTTCCATGCTCAAAATCATAGAGTTTATTGACTCACTTGGTAGAAAAGCTCATTGTTGAGTTAAAGCAGTGAAGGATTGGAGATGGTGTGTTAAGTTCAACAATAAGTCTCTCTAGAGCAAACGAAACATGCTCCGATCGTCCTTAATTTTTGAAAAGCAGTGTATTTCATTCATCAAATTTTAATCTGTAGCAAATTCACCATAATTTCACAAACATTTATTACTGAATACTATGAAATTTAAAGTTTTGCCAATTCTTTACATTTTAGATTTTTGAACAGAAACATGCCAACTTACCTGAGTTGAAGTGCACTCTTCCCTGTTCTCTTGGTGGACATTTAAGACAATTATAATTGATGCTTTACTCTTGATGTAAAAATTCCCACTGTTAGATTGCTCTCAACTGACATAGAATGCTTAGTATAAAACAGTTATTGCACTAGTCCAAGTTTCCTTCGAAATCATTCGCATTAGTTATGAAGTTATATATTAAGGTAATATTTGCTGGATATGCAGCATTGTGTTGAAGCCGAGTTGTTACATTTCAAAACATGTTTCATCAATCAATTTGGGTAACAGACTCTATAGACTTATCAATGCTCTTCTCTCCTGATGATTCTGTAAAACAAGAATAAGCAAATAATTATTTATTTACATACTTACTGAAATTAAAGCTCCTTTACCAAATTTTAGAGTCCTTCTACAAAAAAAAAAATGACACAGTTTTACAATCTGCAATTACTATTATGCAGTAATGTATATTTTAAATATAACTAACCAATCTAGCTACTTACATTATTACATAAAACAATAAATGATTAACAATAACATTGGAAAATTCAGCTCTTTTTTAATTTTTCTTATTTGGGCAGTTTTGTTTTAATTCCAGGAAATGCTTACATAAGGTAGTTTTTATCCGTAGTCCTATGGTTCCTAGTAACTTCCAAGCAATATTTTTTAAGACACAAAAGAAAAATTGTGTAAACTAACTTTCTAAATGAACTGTTTCTGCAAATCTCTAGAAAGACGATGTTGATGTGCATACAGCAGTAATGTTAATATACATAAAAAAGATTTTCCTTACCTTGCGCTAACTTATTAAATAATAAAAATGATTTATCGGAGATCTGTAAAATGAGCATCATATAAAAAATAATCTACATTTCACAAAAACTATGAACTATTACTTCAAGCATCTATCTGTAAAATACATACACACATATATATATATATACATATGTATGTATCATATAAAGAACACATGATATGATCACAAAAACAAAGGAGAACATAGAAGGAATGAATTAGAAACACATTATTTTGCATGCCAAAAGCTACTATCGGTATTCGTTACATTCATATTGTATAATATAACCATCATAGCATTGTTCAAGATCATATATATATATATATATACACTCATGTGTAAATGCAAGAAAAGAAAATATAATAAATTATATTGTGTATTTTTTAAACGCAGACAGACTAAATGATAAAAAATAATACTTACGTTTTCATTATGCCATTATTAATTTAAGTACTCTAAATTAAAATGATCGAATAAACTAATCAAAATGCAGAAAACTAAAATATGACTCATTTTAAAATACTTACATTTAAATTCAAAATCATACTCTTACCTCCATTATTTATGCAAATAAGATTTGTTACCCATTTCATTATAAAATGAAAATCTGCAAATTCTGTTGTTTTAACTTCTAATTAAGTTCTTTCTCTAATATTTCAAGAAAATGTTTAACTATGATAAATGCAATCTAATTAATACCTTCCAACAAAATTATATAATAAAAAAGGGCAGTAAATCTGTCTGGAGGCAATATGAAAGTGATGCTTTCAATAATTTACAATTATTATTGCAGGTTCTTCAAGTCAATTAAAATTATTGCGACACACTTAAACAAAAACGAATCTTTTTTACTTCTGATGATTATGATGCAGGATTCATTTGAGCCATAGTAAGACTCATCATGGAAGAAGGGTTGATTCTTGTTTATTCAAAATAATATTTCCAAGAATGGCATCTAGTTTACATGCTGCCTCTGAAATCCAATGATTATCTCAACCACTCCTAGCATAGGCATGGAAATTAGCAGTTATCGAATTTTGGGTATATTCCCTTGTCCAGAAGCCCAACATGCTAATCGACTCTTCCAGGCGTTTCTGTGAAATAGAAATACTTTAGATCTGCAAGTCTTCATATTTTGCCGAAAAGGTAACTCCAAATCGAAGATGCCTCATAGTTAGCATCTGATCTTTCACAAAGACCTTTACAAAAGGAAAAGGGTAAGCCTGACTAACCTCTGCCTGTAATAGAATATAAATTGCTTCTATGTCAGATGCTCAAAAAATAGTTAGGTATTTTAAAAATTTATCTTTAAAATAATAAATTCGGGATTAATAAATTCTCCATTGCAGTTTTTTTTTTAATATTTAAAAAATACATTAAAATGAATACAATTGTGAAATGATAAATGGTACATTTTCTATTTTAAAGACAAAGAATTTCAAAAGATGAAAAAGTTCTTGCACTGCGGACTTCAAGTTGAAAATACAACATATAATCGTATAGACCAGGGGTCGGCAACCTGCGGCTCTTTGGGTGTGAAGCTGCGGCTGTTTAGTTCCATATGCAAATATTATTTATTTTATAAAAAAAAACACATTTAAAAATCGTTCTGAATCGATTAACGAGCATTTGGAGTGCTGACTATCTTCGGATCGACATATTCGTGCGAGCAAGCGTTCTCTTGCATGGATATGATTAAAAGTAAAGTAAGAAGCCAACTAACCAATGAAAATTTAGAGTCGTGTTTGAAACTTAAAACAACAATTATGGGCCAAATTTATCCAAACTTTCTAAAACCATGCAACACTCCCATTGAATTTGTTCGCTCAATTGTTTGTTATTGAAGTACAAGTTAGTGTTGTAAGTAAATGTTTAATTCTTTTAATTTTTTACTTAAATAATAAGTAATTATCTAATAATGCCATATATATATATTATCTAATTTGTTGTGAAAAACACTACTTATATATGAATAAATAGATATTTTTTCTTATGAATAAATAGATTAGTTTTTTTTATCAAAAAACTTTATTTATGCGACTATTATTTATTGTTGGCAAGAAAAAATTTTGTGGCTCTTTAAAAACTTTGAAATTTTGTAAATTGTAATTTTTGACTCTTCCCACTCAAAAGGTTGCCGACCCCTGGTATAGACGAACAGTATACTTATTGCAACAAAATTTCATTTACATTAACATGATATAAAGGAATTTAATTTTGTGTTTACTAGTGATAAACAGTCACTTTTTATTAAAAAGCTATTTCTTTAATTACATACTATAGGCTGGAGCGTCCTGTTGGATAGTGTGGTGGGTATGTTTGGTTTCTTAATTAGGGAAGTTGGATTAAAAATCCACGAAGCAAAACTAAACTCCTTGTCTTGGTCGGGTATGGACACAATAAATTCAGTAGGTCGAAAAATCCTTCAGGTGATCTCTAGTAGAAGGGTGTGACCCTTCAGATGTCATTTTAAGGGTGTTTGTGAAAAATGTCGATTGCAAAGGCAAAATGTATTTAAAATATAGCACCCTTCCGCCTGGGTAACACTGATTCTGCTATATATATGCCCCAACGGTGGTGAATGATCTCAAGCCAAAGTGCATTCAAAATCAACAATAGTAATTTGATTTTATCTCAGATATGGAGCAGTAAAGTAATTTTAATGGAAGGGGATTGGCCCAAATTCTATTTCAAATGAAGTCCTACTCAGTATAGTTACAGGTAACAAATATGATAAACATTACACAGGTTAGTGTAAATATCCTCAAATAATAAGATTTTTATACAAGTTAAACATTTGAGTTTTTATATGACCTTTTTTTTTTATTTTCTTTTTCACTCAAAGGCAAAATAAATTTTGAATAGTAATGTAACAGCACTGCATTCTGTGTCAAATTTTTATTGGTAAAACTTGAAAAACGATTATTCTGGATACAGTCAAAATTCAGGATATAGTCAGGATCACGAAAAAAAAACTCTCGAAAAGTACTTTTATGAATGCTATGATATTTGATGTAGGTTCTATTACTCATGAAATATTACTCTTCAGAATATAAGTTATTCTTGAAATCCTTATTCGAAAACTAAAAATTTAAATAAAACAGTAATTTAGGAGCTTTATTACTAAAGATAAATTCGTTGGGATTATTAATTATAATAAAAAATTAATAAAATGAAAAAAAGATAATTTATTCATCTTTTTTTCCCTTTTCTCTCGGTAAATTCAGTTTTCTATTAAAAGATAAAAGGGTTAAAAGACGAATGATTTACTGCAAAAGTTTTTGAGAACATAAATTTTAATGAAAAGGTTTACATTTTTTAACAATCTAATTGCTGGATATGTTTAGTTTTACTGGAATAAATGTAATGAAACAGAGCATTAGATATTATTTATCACTTGATTATAATATAAGAGAAAAGATTATTCTTATTTAAGTTCATAATCTTGTTATGAACCGCATTTAAAAATACCAAAAAAAAAATATTTATGTTATACAAACTGTAATTCACATTTAGAGAGCAAAGACGTTGAAGCATTTATAATGGTTGAAGTATTTAAATTTTCATATCTTTCTTGAGCAGCATCAATAAATATCACTGTGAATGTGATAGAAGTGATAAAACTACAACGAAGTAAGATCGCGGCAAAAACTGCTAAAAATTCAGCACTGCAAATAGTCGTTATTCAATCTTTTGTCGGTGATGCGTTCATTTAAATTCTACTTTGTGCCGCAATAAAACCTTTCTGAATTTCCGAATTTAATCTGTAAGTGATACAGAAAGTTGATACAGACATTTTTTTTTAATATACTGACATTTTTCGACAAAGAATGCGTGTGGTACATCTGTATTCTAAGCACGTGCAAGTCGACTTTCGGCCGTTAGCATTTTTACTTGAATTTTACTACTTTATGAAGCAACAGGTGCTGGCGGATGGTATGATTATCATTATGAAGTTAACTGAAAATACTGGACAGTTAATGGCTGATTTATCAGCAGAAAACTTACAGTATTCAAATACTTGTTACTTATTTTATTAAATCTCATTTTAATCATTAAAAATGTAACAAATAAAAAATTAGATTGTAATATTTAATGCATATTTAGTCTTTGATTGAAAAATCATATTTAGATTTACTTTATTCAAGCTTAAAATGAATTAATAAAAATTTAACTGAAGCTCACAAGTAGAGCAAATATTGCATGTTAATTTATATTATTAATGAATTTTCTACTTATATATTTCCCTAAATATTTTATTTTTCACCTTTTTGTACAAATTAGTTGCTGTAAAGAGTACAGAAAGAAAATGAAGGAATAAAAGTATTTTAAAATATTTGTTTGCAAAAACACTTCGTAAACACTTTTATGCAAATAGAAGTTTATTTATTATTATTTAATATAATTATTTAAATATATTAATATTGGCAAATTATTATTTGCAAGCACTATTTCTATATCAAAGAAAGCACGTACATTAATTAATAAGTAGTGTTGACAAAATGATGAATTTAATATACAAGATAATTACGTAACACACCACCATATTTAAAATGAGGAGTAGCGTTTGATATTTATTAGATTTGTTTCTTTAATAAATAAAATAGGAATGGATGAGACTATGACGAATAGTTACTTATACATACATTAGATACGTAATGGAATTATTCGTAAATTAAAGAAGATTTTTCATTTTGAGATCACGATTAGAGCATTATAGATAAAACAGCAGTTAAAGCATAGTTCTATTGAAAAACCCTTTTGATTTTTGTGTTCGAAATCTTGATGTACAAAATATGGTGCATGATTTGAATTAATATTATTTTAAACGCATTTTATATTCATAGAAAAAGTTTTGGCGACATAAATTAAAAGATATTTTTTACATTCCATATTTAATTCTTTCAAATATTTGCCCTTCGTTTTTTCTCCATTGCTGATGATTTCCAATGAAATATACATCCCCTTAATCAAAAGTTCCAGTTACGCATTGCTCTAAAATAATAATTTAAATAAATTCTGTACCATATTTCAAATAAAAAACATTATCCCTAATTAATATTTTAATTAAAATTAATCATTATACCCTTACACCAAAGCTAATGCATTTTATTGTATTATAGCCAATCAAAATATCATCAAAATCAAAATGTATATTCATAGAAGAAATTTTGATGACATAAAATAAAAGATATTTTATACATTCCATATTTAATTCTTTCAAATATTTGCTCTTCGTTTTTTCTGCATTGCTGGTGATTTTAAATGAAATAATACAGAAACAAAATTCATATACATCCCCTTAAACAAAAACTCCAGGTTACGCATTGCTCTAAAATAACAATTAAAATAAATTTTGTACCATAATTCTAATAAAAAATAATAAAAATTTAAAAATCAATTAAAAAATTTACAAATTATTAAAAAATAATAAAAAATAAATTAAATTAAAATTTAAAAAATAATTATTAATTAAAAAATTATTAAAAAAATAATATATAATAAATTAAATTAAAATTAAAAAATAATTAATAATTAAAAATTAAAAATAATTATTCTTAATTAATATTTTAATTACATTAATCATTATACCATTACACCAAAGCTACGAGTAATGCATTTTATTGCAATTATCATATAAACACAAAAATTTAATACTTAATTGCATTTTCTTTCTTCAATCATAAGCTTAAACTTTGCTTTTGAAAAGGAATAAAAAAATAAATGAGTTACATACATTTTGAATAGCTATATAAGTTATACATACAAAAAGAAATGTTGAACATATTTATGTTTAATTTAAAATATAACTTTTACCGTTCTAGTCTTCACCGTAAAAGATAAAGATCTACAAAAATAAAAAGATTTACTTTATCTAACATTTCGAATGAAATTTAACCCTTTGTCATAAGTTTCAAAACTTTTCAACTCGCACGTGTATTTATTATGATTTGTGTCATTAGGTAACGAAGCTAAGTATGTGTAGCTTTTGTTTTATATGGGGAACCGTCATAATACGATTCTTTCGTTAAACATTAATTCTAGGAAGGATACGTAAAAGTCAAAAACGTGCTTTGCCTTAAAGCAACAGGTTTTCGGATGGACAAGGAAGATATATGAAGGTTTGAGTATTAATCAGTAACGTAATAAGTGAGTTATGCTAATTGAAAAAATCTTGTTTTGTTTCTCTTTCTTCTAATAATGGAACTGAGTTGTTGTTTTTTTGAAATTATTTTCTTTTTACAAAATAAATTTTATGACTGATTGTATCACTCATTTAATTTAGAGTTTCATTCTAAATTTTTATTTTCGGAGTTCGTTTTCTTTTGTGATATTTTTTTTTCTCCTCTACGGTGATGGATGAAAATTTAATCTTGCAAGTATATTGCAGAATTAATATGAGATGAAAATATTAGTTTTAATCAACATTAAGTTTCAGCTTAATTAAACTAAAAATATTCAGATTTATATATCATTTTCATTTGAGTACTATTGTTATCAAATATATAATTACTGTTAAATAATTAATATGATGATATATAATTAATGTTTAGTTATGAAAATCATAAATAATTAATACTAATATTAATAATTAATAAATAATACTTTTAAGTCATTAATTTAATAATTTTAATTAGTTTTGTAAAATTATAAAAATCTTAATTGGATTTACCCTACATAATTAATAATGATAATAATATAAGTAATTAATAATTAATAATTTTAAATAATTAATTTAATAATTTTATATAATTAATTTAATAATTTTAATTAATTTTTTATAATTATAAATAATTTAAAAAATTTATAATTATAAAAATCTTAAATTAATTTTCTCTAAACCATAAATAAATAAAAAATATTTCCATATCATTGCATTATTTTTCACAACAAACATATACAGTCAACCACGCTTATTTATCCTTATAAAGCTATATTATCCTTTTATGACCTCTTTATTATCCTTTTATAAGGTTCATTATGACGTAAATGTACCAAACAGAATAAAAAAAAGAAATACGTTTTAACATACTAATATTACATAGGAATAAAAAAACATTCATTTAATTGCATTTGTAATCTATTATCCATTTTTGAAAACAATAATTAAGTCATAATTATGCAATGGTTTCCACGATCATTAGCTGCTTCTTAAATAACTGGTACAAGTGATTGGACATTCTTCTTATTACTACAGAAACCATATTTAATTTGAAATCCATCTGCTGGTGAACCTTTGTACTACTGCCTCAAATTAAAAACTGACAGTATGTTGAAATTTCCAATTACTCTATCGTAGATTTAAAGGAAAATGTATTCTATACTAAATTTTTTCTTCGATTATGCAACTCCAACAGTTCAATAAGGTCACAGAAAGGAAAGCAGTAAAAAAGAAACAATGACTATGAAATTAATTTTGCTCATTTTCCCATAAATATTTATCCGATCACTTCAATGGTTATAAATACATGAAAGGATAAAGGATAAGGATTAAGAAACATACTAGATTATTAATCTTAAAATTCTTGCGATTGCATAAATAATCCATTATTATTAATTTTCTATTCGGTTTTTGGAACTTTCACTCCCTTTATTGTAAGAATGTGATGGCATAAATTATTCTTTTTAAACTACATATGTGACGTCATATATAATTCATTAATATTAATTTTTTATTCGGGGTTTTTTTTTTTTTTTTTTTTTTTTTTTTGGAACCTCCACTCACTTTATTGTATGAGTCAGAAAGAAAATATTTTTCGTATAATTTATTTTGTGTGTGTTTTATTTATTGATGATTTTATAGATATTTAACCTTCCATCATTTTTGTATCTATTTTTTTTTTCCTCCTCTCTATTTCTATTTCTATTATTATTTTTTAACAAGTACATTAGCATTTTCTGTCATAACTGATTCATAATCTTATGATTAAAAAAATTTACTAATAAATTATCTTTTTAAGTTTAGATCACCTTTTTGTATTAAAGTACGAACAATATTTTGTAATAGTACATAAGCAAAATGGCATCATCTTTGAAAAAAAAAGATTCAGTCAAATCAATCGAAATCAATATTTTTTATAAATAATATCATCTTCGTCTTTTTTAATTTTAATTATTACTTTTATTTGCGGAACTTTAGAAAATGAAGTTCTTTGAATTATATATTGAACAATAGTTTCGCCTTCATGTTGAATTTAAAAAAAATTATGCAATGTAATATATTCTTTATAGAATGAATGTACTATAATCTATAATGCATGATGATCCTTTATAACTTTAATGAATGAACTTGAGAAAAATATTTCAAAATTTATAACTAACGATTAAGTGTTTGCAGCCTACAGTTTTAAAATGAGATGATTTTTAAAAATATTAAATAAAAAATTATAAAAATTATTCAACATTTATTTAAAACAATACATGAATGGACACGTAATAGATGAATACTCATAAATAGCAATAGATGAAAACTCACAAAAATCTGCATATGATACGATTTTGAGACGAAAATATCAATAAATGGAATAGCTTAATGAATTTCTGATAGTCCTTTATAATTTTAAACATTTTTCCAAAACTAAGTTTCCCTGTTAGTGAAACATTTAATTTGCTTTGTTCAAATTTTTCAACGAATACCAAGTTGTTCAATAAGTACCAATCCAGAAGATGGTAAAAAGAATAGCATTGTCAAAAAAAAAAAAAAAAAAAAAAAAAAAAAAAAAAAACTGATGGATATATATATATATATATATATATTTTTTTTTTTTTTTTTTTTTTGCAATCTTTAAATATTTTAAAGTGTATAATAAGATAAACGTTCGGAAAAAAAGAATAGAAATACTAATAATTACATATATATATACACATTTTTTAACGTACACACGAGACGTATTCCACCTGAAATCCCCAAAGTTCTGGATGTACAATTACTTTTGGATGCGACAAGGCATAGAAAAACCAGTTCAGTTGATGTCATCAAGAACATAAACTGCGAAATCGTAAAAGAAGACGCACCGAAATCCGTTGATTGAATTATGCGGAAACAAAAGGTGGTCTTCCTAGGAAATCGGGAACATACATGCCAGTGAAATACGATACAGAACTCCCACTGCTGTGTCGAAAGAGATGTAATTGGTGTTTAGATTAGAAGCGATTGAATATTCTTCAGGAGATCTACTTTTCTTACAATAGCTAACACGGAAATTTAGTAGAAAATATGAAGTACATTTTCATAAAATGCGAGCTTTCAGAATAAGGTATAAAGTTATAATTGTTTTAGTAAATGTCACGATTGTATGTATTTTATATTGCAGTAAAGAAAAGTTTACCGTTTAGTGGTCAAAAGCTTCAACAAAAGAAAAATATTTCATTTTTCTCATAATTGTTAAATAATAAATGGCCATAAACCTTTTAAATACAAACAGTTTTTTCTTACTTTATTATTTTTCGTCCAAAAAAGCATAGAGGATAATAACAACCAAATACTTAACCAAAAACTGATTAAGGTGTTAATAATAATTATTATTTTAAATTATTTTTCCAGTTCTGAGTTTTTTTCCCAAATTTAGTCTTCCAGAAATTACTTGATTTAAACCACTTAAACTAATATATATATCATTTAAATTTCAAGGTTTTTGTACAAGTTGAAATAAGTTAAACATTTATGACAATTTAGGCCATTATAATCATCGCATCTTATAATAGAAAATCTCAAAATTAAAAGGATTCTAGGCCATTTTTTTAAAGATTTATGGTTTTCAAAATTCTGGACTTAAAAAAAACACTTTTTAAATTGAAAAATTGTTACAATTGTTACAAACTATTTTTTAAAGAAATTTGTAAGGTTATTAGGCCATTACCATCAAATTTTGAAAGGTAAATTTTAATAAAACATTACATTTCAATTAATTCTACTCAATTTATTTTTTATACAATTATGATATTTTATTTTTTTCTTTAATTTAACTCGAAAAGTTCTCACAAGTGAAAAACTGAGATACTTTTAATATATTTGTAATTCTTAAATTCTATACGTTAAAAGAAAATTCTAAATTCTATTGTCTTTTTAGGATCATAAATAGACATAAGAAAGATTTAATTTACATTTCAATACCATTCCTCTAACTTTTCTAAAAAGTTCAAAAACATGTCATACTTATTCACCTTTAGCGCCCAAATAATTATTTTATTTTATTTTTGCATAGTCCCTTTTGCCCCTCTTGAATTATTCTTGTAGCCGCGTGGTAGTCTATACACCTGAGAAGTGAAATTATGGCCATCGAGTGCAGGTCATCAACAAGGATGACAAAAATGACAGCATCGCTGACAAATCGAATCTCGAGAATAAAATATAGTGACTCAACGATTTTGTTTATTTACCTTATTGAAACAAGCTTTTGAAATCTACAGGAAGAACAATGTTTTTTACGAGTAGAATTATATTAATTGAAATTTGTAAAATTTACTAATTTACTACCAAAAATTTTACACAATTTTGCTATTATTAATTTAAGTATAGTAATCATTTTAGTGTGTTTAAAGTTCATAGAGAAAAAAATAACACTTCAGAAGAACCAGCAAAAAAATAAATAAATACTCTCTTGCATCTGGATTGTTTAGGAACATTTTGAATTTGCTCCTTTTTATCTGCTATTTATTATACCTGATAGATTTTTTTTGTATATCTCTGTATTATTTCAAGAATGGTTTGATAAAAATTGTTTTCTTTAAGATCGTTACTTATTTAATGATAAAGTTTTTGCAAAATCTTTGACCTTTTGCCCCTCTTGAATTATTCTTGTAGTCGTGTGATACTCTATACACCTGAGAAGTGAAATTACGACGATGACCAAAATGATAGCATCGCTGACAAATCGAATCTCAGGAATAAAATATAGTGACTCAAAGATTTTGTTTATTTACCTCATTGAAACAATTTTTGAAATCTACTGGAAAAACAATGTTTTTTTTTTTGTGTGTGAGTGAGTAGAATTACAGTTATTGAAATTTGTAAAATTTACTACCAAAAATTTTATACAATTTCACTGCTATTAATTTAAGTATAGTAATCATTTAGGTATGTTTAAAGATGATGGAGAGAAAAACTAAAATTCAAAAGAACCATAAAAAAAAAATTTAAAAAAAAAATTTTTTTTTTTCTTTACATATGTCTTTATTATTTCACGGATGGTTTGATAAAAATTGATTTCTTTAAAGTTGTTACTATATTTATTGATGAAGTTTTTGCAAGATCTTTATTAATAATTATTGCTGAATTTTTTCCCTATCTAGTTTTATGAATATATTTCATTTAATTGAGATCGATTTGTAAATTGTTTCATAAGAATGCTAAAATCATTTATCTTGTTAAAATATTTACGCAAGTGTTTTTTCAATGCAAAACCTTTAATTTAAAAAAAAAACCACGAGATTATCACTCTCAAATTGAATACTTCATTTTAAAAATAACTTCAATCATTAATTCGTGCATAAAAATTTGTATGTTTATCAAAAATAACAAAAACGAAGTATCTATTAATTAACATTTGAGTTCCTAACTAATAAACAGCGTTATTTAAAAGCGTAAGTGATTTTTATGTCTCACGTCAAAGTTTCATGTTGTTCATAAGTTAGTGCAATGTTTTTCTAATCTATTATGACTAGTTAAACAAATTCCTTTCGGGCGGTGAAAATCAAAGTCCTTTTTGATGCTGATCAAGTTTCTACCGTCGCGAATTCTGCAACACGAGCGGAAACGGAAGCTTTGATTTAGCGCGCACAAAATGTTTTACTACTAATTGTTATAGTGTTTCGATTTTGAATAAAAAATATTTTGGTATTTTTAATTAATGATGTTTATGAACTGACTGCTGCATAATTTGACTGAACTTTAAAATAAAAAATAAAATAAACTTATCTAGCGCACATTAGAAAGAAAATGCCGGAATACTCACGATGTGTTGTAGTTGTAAATGTAATAGTGCATTGTACGCAATAAACCTAAAATTAATTATAAGTATAAGAAAATATGTTTTAACTTATTAGAGGTTATCAAAAAACAAAAAAAAAAAAAAAAAAAGAATCATTAATAGTAAAAAAGAGAGATGTAGGCCTTTACTTATACATCAACGAAATTGAAATAAAAAATTTTCTTTTTTTCTTTTTGGGAAAAAATATCTTTTTAATTCTAAAAATATAATGAACTATTTTTTTTGCTACTACTCTTGCACACATTAATTAACATAAATTGTTGTCTCTATAGGAAAATATTTGAACATTTAGAACTTTCATCTTTATTTAAGTAATTAATTAACCTAATTAGATAATTAAATTAATTAAAGATCCTATTAGATTAATTAAAACAAGATTGATAAAACATACACGCTAAGATAATCTGTTAATTAGTATGATATATATATAATTAGTATATAAATATATATAATTAAAAATGCTTCATAATAAAAAAAGCCAAATTTAAAATATTACATTAATAATTGTATCTGTTTCAAATTATACCTCGATCAAAATAATGAAATTTCACAGTTAATTTTCAGCAATTTAAGGAGATACATTTTTTTCGTTAAATAAGATATCATATATTATATCGTATATTAAATAAGATATGCGTGCACTTAATATCAAATCAAATGCGATTCCCAGCAAAACATAACGGCAAATCAAAAACATGAATAGATAAACATATATTAACATACATTCTTACCTTTAACAGGTATTCTTTTTTTTAGCGAAAAGGAATTTTCTAAATTTAAATATCTTTTTTTTTTCTAAAGTTTCACACAAAAAAAAAAATTGTAAAATAAAAAAATAATTATATTTTTCCTTAGAATAAAATACATTTTTAATCACATAAGTTATTTCAAATTAGACCTCGTTTACATAACTCTTCTGTTTCAAAAGAGAAAACATTAAAAAGGAAAAATAATGAGACTTTTCACATGACACTTTTTACAGATGGCTGTCAGTCAAAAAGCAAAATAATAATTGATAATAACAATATATTATTATTATTATGTATAAAAAGCACAAAGAAATAAAAAAATATTATGTATAAAAAGCTCTTGAAAGAAATCTTTAAAAAATAATACATAAATAAACCAATAAGAAACGTTGCAAGTGGTCAAGGAAACGAAAAAATTAAGCACCGAAAACAATACCCATATATTTAATGAGTAAATAAAAATGCATAACCAAAATTAAATAAACTTGATAAGAAAACAAAAAAAAAGTTGCACGACCTAAACCCATCATCACATAACCAGAATCATAATCCAGAATTTATAAATAAACAGAATCACATGGCTGAGACATTTCATTCACTTGCAAGATATCATTCAAATTATCACCTAATCAGATTTTGTGTGCTGTACTCACCTCGAAGTACACATGTGGTGATCTGCGTGAATCCAGTGGTGACAATCAATCGCATGGCTGGACATACGAGTCAATCAAAAATCCCGATGTTCACGGAGGAGGCATGCGAGCAACGTCCTGCCAGTGGGCTGGTGTAAGGTTCGACTGAAGGGAGACCGATTTTTGCACCTTCCGCATCAAGTCAGGGGGTGGGGAACTCTCAGGACAGGAGGAGGGAAGGACAGATGCACGATTGGTGGATCACTCAACCGACGTCAGGACGTTTCGATATTAAAATCGGAATAGTAGAGTTGGGAAGTTTCGCTCACTACATTTTGGTAAAAAAAACTGTTCCATTTTTGTTTTGGAAGATTTTATAGGACAATAAACTTGGAGAAATAACTCTATCAGAAAGTTAGTCACGAAACAGTCATATCGTGGATAAAATTTTCACACTGAATTTTCAGGAAGTTGTTTTTAAACCTTTTTTTAATAGTCACTACATAAAGAATCATTTTAAGATGCTATCTTGCAATCCTTTTATCACTAATTGGAGGAATTTGTTATCTTTTATAGGAAAAATATTTCTATTGAATGAACAAAATTTAATTATAATGTTTTTTCGAGCTTACAATCCATAAGAACACATGATTCTAAGTCATTATGTGTATTAATTGTATTTTGGATTAAAGTTATATATATATATATATATACACTTCTAAACTAGATCAAAGCAAAGTTAAATAGAATTTATTTTCATTTTACATTTCTGTATAGTACTTAAATCCCTACAATGAAAACGCAAAAATAATTTTTCCTTTGTTTAGTATAAAATCAACCAAATAATTCATGAATCATTAATATATTCCTATAAAGCTATTTATTTTTATTATATTTCTATAAACCACTTATGTTGGGGCACTTATTTTCTACATACATTATATAGTTGGATATTATTATTATTATCATTATTTTGTTACGCTAACAAATTTGATTACTTTTAGCTTTGCGAGCTAAATTTCATGTTCTTAAGACTTATTGGACTTTTTAGAGAATGGTTAACTACAGTGCAGAAGAGAAAAAGTGCATGGAAGAAATGAAAAAAATGAAAATTTTATGTTAGAAATAAATTTACATGATATAGATTTAATTTAACACAGATAAATTTTCCTTTCTAAAAAAATTTTTTAACTTTAAATTAAAGTTATAAAATCATAAATGAAAATGCTAAGCTTTAATGAAAATAAAAATAATAAGCAGTAATTCAATCAAATTTTTTTAATAAAATATTTTAATAATTTACATACTTCGAAGCAAAATACATTATTCCAATATACAATGGATAAAGAGAAGTTTTAATGATATGAATCATACACTGAATTTTCTGGTAAAAAGGGTTTTTGTATAATTATCACATTTTGATGTTAATGAATTGGCGATTTCTCTGTATACATTAAGTCGAATAACGATTTTTATCAGATCACACAGAGTTATTTCAGTATTCATAAAACAAATTATTCTCAATCTATTTTATTATTCACTCACGTATAAGTAATTCCACAATAATATGTTTCGCAGAATAATCAGTGATTATAATATATTATAGAAATCGTTAAAGTTTTGGGCATTTTATATAAAAACTATAACTTTTTTGTATTGAAATTCCTTTAATGTAATGATTAATTTTCATATTAATGTTGTTTAAAAATAAAAAGGTTTGTAAAGAAATTCCAGCAAAAAAAAAAAAAAATAAAAGCTCGATATTTAAAGATATAAAAGCTTATACTTCTGCATACAAAGAAATTACAAAAAAAAAAAGCAACCTATTTTAATAAATGTGTGGATGTTGTAATTTAATTATTTGTAAAAAAACAACCTATTTTAATAAATGTGTGGATGTTGTAATTTGATTATTTGTAAAAAATCAACCTATTTTAATAAATGTATGGTTGTTGTAATTTGATTATTTGGATATAAAAGATTCCAAAATAAACTGTACATGCAATTCATAATTTTCCTGGAAGACAATTTAAATTAATAGATTATATCAATGCTTTAAGCATATTTTTTTTTTTTAAATTTAGATGTAACCGATTATTTTATAAAGTAATAGGACTATTCTTAGTTTACAATTCAGATTCTTAAAATTATGCGATTTAGAGCATTTCACTTAATATCACTACGCAGACTACTATTGCTATCGATTATCTCAGATTTGATAAATTGATGAAAAATTTTCAATTCAAAACTTCATTGCTTTTGTAAGTGTATAACGTAAGCGCATTTTCTTAATGTAAAAGTTCTGATACACGTGGTGAATTTTGAAACTGCTAATACTAATATATAACATAACATTTTGGGGCAAATGAATTATTGCAATTATTTATTTTATATTTAGTATAATAATACATATTTCTCAAAATTTAAATTACACTTGCACTTCAAATTTATTTTTTTTTCTTCATGACTTACATATAGTAATTATTTTGAACGTCAAATTATGCTTTTTAATAAAATCAGAATTCTCATCTAATTTAATTAGCTAGCAATAATTTGATTAGAGTTTATTTCATCGAATCTAGTAGGATACTTTTATTTATTTATAAATGAAAATGAACAAATGAAATGAACTTATTAATTCATTTATTATTTATTAATTAATTATTTATTTATTTATTTATTATTTATTTATTTATTTCATTTTTTCGAAGACGTGTGGAAAAAAAATAATAAATTACAAAAAGGGCACAAAATTTTTTGTTCAATTTTGAGATTCTCATTTCCGATTAAATAAATAATTTATTTTTCAATAAACTTCAAAATCATGCATTCGTAGATTAAAAACAATTGCGAGTCTAAAACGGATTAAAAACAATTACAAATCTTATAACTATTAATCTTTACTATAAATATAGCTATTCTCATAAAATAATTGATGATTTTAAATGACAATTTCTAACTCAAAGAAAAATTCAACTCTCTTTTCTACACTTGGCCCACGTGGACGTTAATGGGGAGTTAAGCTAGACGAGAAGTATAAGATTTCTAAATTACGACTGTCTTCTGTGAAATGCGAATACCTTTCCCCTATTCTACAGTAACCCTTGACCGAGACTAAAGCGTTGCTATTGACTGCTGTGGTGGTAGTTAGTTAAGTGTGGTTCTTCGTCTTTGCGGCGAATTCTTATCACTAACCTGCATGAATTCTTTCGAAGCACTGTTGACAATAAGCTCCCATAAATCTACGACGGAACAGTTTTCCTAATTGACTATCATCACTAAATAAACCGTAGGATACAA
The DNA here is from genome assembly GCA_021605075.1 of Caerostris darwini. NCBI lineage: Eukaryota > Metazoa > Arthropoda > Arachnida > Araneae > Araneidae > Caerostris > Caerostris darwini. The sequence goes on from BPLQ01005020.1 coordinate 242,278, forward strand.
GTGAAACTCAGACCAGTGGACTAAATAAAAAGAAAGAGACAGAGAGTGGAAAAATTTATTATCTGGAAAAATTTATTATTCTATTATTAGTCCGATCTAAATTTAAATTTAAATCTGCGGTTGCGGGTTTTTTTTTTTTTTTTTTTTTTTTTTTTTTTTTTTTTTTTTTTTTTTTTTCTTGCTATCTTACAAAACACCAGAGAAAATTAGGAATTAAGTAAAAATACAGGAAGTATTTATTAATTCTAATAATCAGAATTTAAATTTAATTATTTGGTTATCTAATTAAAGGTTATTAGTTATTTTTTATTCCCTTTATTTTCGCTCAGTAAATACAAGTGTAATAAGTAAAAGTTCGAATTGATAATTTAAATATGATAAATCATATTTTATCAGTTAGAAAGATTATCGAATTTATATAAATTAAATATGATAAATCCCATTATATCAATTAGAAATATTATCGAATTTACATCAATTAAATATGATAAATCACATTATATCATTTAGAAAGATTATCGAATTTACATCAATTAAATATGATAAATCACATTATATTATTTAAATATGATGTTTTTAATTTTATTCTTTGATAGTCTAGCAAGATATTTATTTTCACTAAATTTTTGTTAATTGATTTTAAAAATAATATCCAAAATTTCAGGATAATAGATAACATTGATTAAAAGAAAGGAAGAAAGGTAGTTTTTCAGATTAGCATTTATACTTAATTTTTTGATTATTTCCCTAATTGTTTTTTCACTTTACCATTGTTAAGCAAACTTTACCTTATTAATGAACATGAAGAATAAATTCAGTCCGGTATAAAGGAGTAGAGTTGGCGAACTTTACATCTTTAATAAAATATTTCCAGAATTTAAACCCTTATAATTTTAACACTAACAAGAATATAATAATAACTGTTTTAGAAAGATAAAGGGTGTATCATTATGGCAAGATTCATTGTTAAGTTCCAGTTTCTCCATTCATTAGCATGACTTTATTTAACAAGGCAGTTTATTTTATGGAAGTATAGGGAAAATATTACACATTGTCACGTGGCATATTATTGAAATTGACTTGTAGAGTTTTTCCTGAAGTAGTATCTCGACATTTTGTAAGTAATTACTATTATTATTATTATAAGAATATGAAGGAATCAAGAAATAACGAGACATCACCTCTCAAAAACTATTCAAAAAAGGCTAAAAGCGTTTGTTAATATCAAAATATAATCAGATGTAGAGTTACATGAATTTGAGAGAGATAGCAACTCAATACAAATAAATTTAACGTGGTAAATTAATAAAATAAATATATACTTGTTTAATAAAATGATTTTTACTCTCTTTAAAATCTCTAATTAATTTACGACTTAATCACGAAAATAAAATTCTTTAATGTTCTTAATGAGATAAAAAGAAGTAAGTGCGTTTATTTCATAACTCTCATTCATTAAGAATGAAATTTATTACCTCATTTCCAAATCAGGAAATAATATTAAATTTAATTTGTTACACCAGTTTGAATATCAAAAGGAATTCTTTCTAACTAATATGCTTTTAAAAATTTAATAAAAGAGTTCTTCTTGTTTATATACCTATAAGGAGTTTAAAGTTTATTTAAGAATTAAATAATATGAAAAAGTCATAGTTTATGTTTAAAATATTTTCCGCATTGAAAGAAAACCACTCTGAAGAAAAGGCGCAAAAGCAATATAAACTCAATCATTTAAAGTCATTTGAATTCTCTGACATATTTTTATAATAAAACTCTGAAAATTTTAAACTTCGCTTAATTTTGAATCTCCTAATTTCTGTTACAATAATTCTAATTTTAATTGATGAAAATAATAAACATTTTCTGTTCTTCTCTCAACACTTTGGTATCATTTACTAGTTTCTTTACACTACAACAGGAGGGGGGAGGGATCAATTAAAGTAAAGATATGATGTCTTCATCTTCAGCGATAAAAAAAAAAAAAAAAAAAAAAAAAAAAAAAAAAAAAAAAAACGATTTAATTCAATGATCAGAAAACCATGAAACTCAAGAGTCTAATTCTCATCAAATGTGAACTCGACTTGAATAAAAAATTCAGAAATTTTAAGAATTCAAGTACAAAATAAAAATCATTTCAGAAACAAGGAAAACTATTTAATACTATACTATTTTTTTCTAATGGGAAGAGTTCTGGCATTTCATGCCCAGGAGATAGGAATATATATTATTTGACAAGTATATAAAAGCCCATCACTCAAATTTGACAGCAGATAAGCAGTATTGTGGGTAGTTATAGTATATACAATAAGTGCTTTGTACTAATGAGAAGAACCTGTCACTCAAATCTGATAGCAGATATTCGGTATCATGTATAATGACACTCAGGAAATTAGTGAATGTCTGTGTGACCTTCACAGGTCGATATAATTACAGATTGAATATGAACTATAACATGAGTTGTTTCATCGTGATTGGTGATCGACCACGAATTGAGAAATGTCTTTTCCAATGAGAAGTGAGGGAAGCTGACACCGTTGTTGACGGATTGTCTTAAAAGAGGTGAAGAAAAGAGAGTGTTCTACAACGAGTCGACCAGAAGTGTTGTTTTCTTTTTTTCTCTGAAGTGACTGAATAGGCCAGAGATTCCGTCTGTTTCCAAAGCGAATCCTTTGTGTTTTCGTGTATCACGCCGTTTGATAATTAAGGTCTGCCGCAGACCAGGCAATTAGCTTTGTAGTAGAATTGAGAACTCTGAAAATCACCAACCTTAGAGTGAACTGTACTTTTTTAACTGTATCAAATTTTATTTTATATATTAATTTCTTTGTATAATAACCCAGAAGACATTATTTATATATATATATATATATATATATAGTGCTTGTAAATAAAATGAAAGTGTTCCTATGAACCTGAAAGTGGCCCTTTTCTTGAAACCGTTATAAGTCTAATATAGGCCGAGAAGTTATAATACGAAAAGAATAAAAAAATAACAAATGAAATCGTCTTGGAAACTAAGAAAACGATTTGATAATTCTAAAACAATACACATTCAACTACCAGGTCTTTCTTGGAAACGAAAGGAGCTATTTAAAACAAGATCTGAAAACAAAAACTCAACTAGGGGTCTATCTTGGAAACAAAAAAAGCGATTTGAAAGAAAGATACGAAAAGAATAAAAACTTAACAAACAAGCTGGTCTCGGAAAATAAGAAAACGATTTGGTGATCCTAAAACAATACGAATTCAACTACCAAGTCTTTTTTGGAAAAGAAAGGAGCTATTTAAAACAAGATATGAAAATAATAAAAGCTCAACTAGGGGTCCATCTTGGAAACTAAGAAAATGATTTGATGATCCTAAAATAATACGTATTCAACTACCAAATTTTTCTTGGAAATGAAAGGAGCTATTAAGAACAAGATATTAAAACAATAAAAACTCAACTAGGGGTCCATCTTGGAAACGAAAGGAGCTATTTAAAACAAGATATGAAAACAATAAAAACCCAACTACCAGATCTTTCTTGGAAACGAAATGAGCTATTTAAAGCAAGATCTGAAAACAATAAAAACTCAACTAGGGGTCCATCTTGGAAACTAAGAAAACGATTTGATGATCCTAAAACAATACAAATTCAACTACCATGTCTTTCTTGGAAACGAAAGAAACTATTTTAAACAAGATATGAAAACAATAAAAACTCAACTAGGGGTCCATCTTGGAAACTAAGAAAATGATTTGATGATCCTAAAATAATACGTATTCAACTACCAAATTTTTCTTGGAAATGAAAGGAGCTATTAAGAACAAGATATTAAAACAATAAAAACTCAACTAGGGGTCCATCTTGGAAACGAAAGGAGCTATTTAAAACAAGATATGAAAACAATAAAAACCCAACTACCAGATCTTTCTTGGAAACGAAATGAGCTATTTAAAGCAAGATCTGAAAACAATAAAAACTCAACTAGGGGTCCATCTTGGAAACTAAGAAAACGATTTGATGATCCTAAAACAATACAAATTCAACTACCATGTCTTTCTTGGAAACGAAAGAAACTATTTTAAACAAGATATGAAAACAATAAAAACTCAACTAGGGGTCCATCTTGGAAACTAAGAAAATGATTTGATGATCCTAAAATAATACGTATTCAACTACCAAATTTTTCTTGGAAATGAAAGGAGCTATTAAGAACAAGATATTAAAACAATAAAAACTCAACTAGGGGTCCATCTTGGAAACGAAAGGAGCTATTTAAAACAAGATATGAAAACAATAAAAACCCAACTACCAGATCTTTCTTGGAAACGAAATGAGCTATTTAAAGCAAGATCTGAAAACAATAAAAACTCAACTAGGGGTCCATCTTGGAAACAAAAAAAAAGCGATTTGAAAGAAAGATACGAAAACAATAAAATCTCAACTACCTGGTCCATCTTGGAAACTAAGAAAACGATTTGATAATCTTAAAACAATACAAATTCCACTACCGAATATTTCTTGGAAACGAAAAAAGCTATTTAAAACAAGATATGGAAACAATAAAAAATCAACTAGGGGTCCATCTTGGAAACAAAAAAAGCGATTCAAAAGAAAGATACGAAAACAATAAAATCTCAACTACCGGGTCCATCTTCGACGAAGTGCAAGGAGCCGGTAGTAGGTGCGAAAAATCCCAGGTTGGATGGTGCACGATTTTGGAACATTAAGCCGCCTCCCTTCTGTCATGCATTCAGAATACCTCCCAAATCTTATCTTGATCAGATCTAAGGGGCTTTGAGGTTTCCCGCTTCTACTTCATCCCCACTATTTTACCATATCGTTATTCTGTTAGTGAATTCATCTCTGATAATGAAAGACGACATTGAAACAGACACCCGTTCTAAAAATATTAATGGTCCCCATCGCCCACTATTAATAACCATATAAAAAGCCGTGCTAATTAAGGCGTTTGTCTGCACTTATAAATGTGTGAAAAGTTCGGAAACACGATTTTCTCACATGTAGGCGTGACACCTTGCCTCACAAATCTTTCACCAACTAAATCATTCGGTATGTGATTTTTTTATGAAGGTGGATTAAGGTAATTTTCAATACATTTCAGAGGTCAGATATGTTTCATAATTTTGCCTAAAATTCTTGTATTTTGATAATTTTGGTTTCGTTTTGTTTTATTTTAAACTTTCCGAAAACGTTATAATGTAAAAATTATCAGCATAAAAAATATATCAATTAACAATAAAAATATCTATAGGTGAGATATAGCATACAACTGTGGCATATTTCAGGTTTGCACTTGTAAAACTCGCAGTAAAAGTATACACTACTTTAAAACTTAAAATGAATTTTTCTCAAAGTCATTTTTTAAGTTTAATTTTGGTATTTCAAAAACATTATTAAAGAAATTTCATAAAAATTTCATAATTTTTTAAACTTTCAGTTTTTTCCAGAAGATAAGCTAAAATATTTTCCACTGTGGGGACATTTTACTAAATTGTGATCGGTTACTTAATTAAAAGAATTGTTATTGATTGTATTGAATACCTTATAATTATCTAATCAGCTGCGTAATTTTTTAGAATTCTAATGCCTTTTCTTGATAAAAGCATGCAATTTATTTTGATAATATTTTTATTCTAATTTATTTATTATTTTTTCTATAACATTTTTGAAGGCCTTGAAAATTGTTTTCAAAATTCGTAGTATAGTTTTGTCGGCAATATAATCCCTATTTTTTAATAAAAATGTAAATTATTTCAAATATTTTTAATATGCTAAAAATATATAACAAAATCTTATCTATAGTTAAATTTCCTCAATACTGTTTATATATATATATATATGCGCAGGCGTAATTAAATACCAAATCATTATCACACCTATATAACTGATAGAATAATTACTCTGAAAATTTGAATAAATGTGAATTAATTTTTTAAAGAAAGGAAAAAAGTTGAAACAAGTGCCAATTCTTAAAAACTGCACAACAAACCCTATGAAATTCCCTGCAGTTGTGTTACATAACATTCAATTGTCCCAATGATTTAATTACCCATTACTGAAATACATCTTAGAGAATATTATTTTACTGAATTGTACAAAAGAAATATGATTTATTTCCTTTTTTTAACTGAAAATTTTTTCTGGTATTATTTTGTCTAACTGTAACAACAACTTTTAACAACAACCTTTTCACAAACAAAAAAAAACTCTGACAAGGACAGATCAAGAACTGTCAGTCACCGATTTTATTGAAATTTATACTAACACTATACTATATACTATCAAGACTAAAATGTTAACTGGCCAAAATAGTAGAGAGAAATTCTGAATAATTTTCAAGAAATTGCTGTTTAAAAATATTAAACACTTTTATGTGATTGACATTTATTAACATTACATTATTAAGTTTAACACTTATATAGTTTTAAAACTTTATGCAGATTAGCACTCTCATGGTATAATGGTTAAAGAGACATTAAAAATCCAACGGACGTGATTTTTACCCTTCTTCATATTATTTTTTTTTTTAAATTTAATTCCTTACGTTACACTCATTACATGTAATATAGGAAAATTACATAACTGAATAAGTATTTTGCACTATAATTATTTTGTATACCTTCTTCTTTTCTTCCCACGCTTTCTTTTATTTTAGCTTACAAAAATAAATAAAAGTATTAACTACTTATTGATTCCATTTTTTTTTTATTTTCATATGCATCATTATAGTTGTTTGAATGAAGCATTTAATTACATTCTACCAGAACAAAAAAAAAAATTTTTTATTTAGAATAGACACAGAATAAACTATCTGAAAAATAAACAAAATTCACTTTGAAATGATTGTAGAATTAGAAAACAATAGTTTTAATGAACAGAAAAGCAAAATAAAAAAAAATAATAATAATAAATAATAAATAAATAAAAATTTAAAAAAAATAAAAAATAAAATTTGATTTTATTTGGTTTGTCGCTCTACAGTCATTTTGTGCACACAAGGGCTAAAAAGACCTACAGTTTAAAGTGGATTCCAAACCCCTACAAACATTACTACTACATTATAGTACTTCATAATTAAATAGATCCGATATAATCTTGAATCAGGACCTGAATGGCCGAGTGGCTAGCGCTCTGGCACTCGGTACCACAGGTTTCGGGTTCGAGTCCCGGCGGTGCCATGGTTTTTTGTAGCGGTTCGGAATCCACTTTAAAAAGTAGGTCCCGGTCTAATAGGATCGTAGAGCGTTGCGGGGGCATTGTTACTCCGCGTCCGTGGCTTATCTTCAAGTTACACGCGCTCCCTGGGTAACGCAAAGTGAGTACGTCTGTGCAGCACTTGCCTTAAGGCATCTAAGACCAAGCTGTCTGTGATTGCCAGCTGCATTAGAAAGAAAAATAATCTTGAATCATAAATCCCATACTTATATATTAAGTGTAACGTATCTGTCTTTCTTGCAATCTCAACAAAGAATTTAATTTTAATGAACGATTATACAACAGTGAATCTAATGTGTTCAATTCTTGCACTGGAGACACAGTTTTCTAAAAAATCCCCCAAAAAATTAAAATTTAAAGACAGTAAAAAGATAATATTTAAAAAGGGGGCACTTTTCACACAATATCTAAATATAGATATAATCTTATAGTAGAAAATATTTAATAATTTTCCTACAATATTTAATAATTTTACTTTCGTACAATGAATGAAACGTAAGAAATTAAAAATGGACGAAAATAACGCTGTTTAGGGAGGACACACCACATTAAATTACATACACCACAAGACAAAAGACAATTCCTTTAGCAATAAAAAAGCTTTTAAAACATTCAAATTTAATTTTTTCGAAAATTATCAAGAATGTGGGTGTGAGTTATCATCACGACCGTCACCTAGTATAAATTTCAATCAAATCACTAACGGACAATTCTTGACCTTTTCCGGCGATGAAAATCTAAATTAAATTAGAAAAAGAATTCACGTGAGAATGGTTGTATACATTAATTTCTTTACATTGTAAAGCTATTTTTAGCTTTATACTTTTTAGCATTCTGTGTTAGTTCTATCTTTTTGCTATTACTTTTCTTATGCGTATTATGCTGTTTTACTCTGCAACGGTTATTTTAATAAAAAACAAAATCAGTAAATGAAATATTTAAATTCTGGAGCAGATTTTCTGTCTTTTTTACTGAATTTTGTTTAATACATATTTTTATATAAACTTTAGCGTCAATTTTTTTGTAAGATATGTAATTTTCTGATTCGTAAATTTAAAATTATTTATAGGTCTTGTCTCAAGTTGTATACTTTTTATTAGTTGAGATTATATTTTTTAAGTCTGCGATATAAAAATAAAAATTTAAATAATAATTTTTTTCTTTCCCTTTCTCCCTTTTTAAAGCTATTTTTTACTTTCACTATTACAGTTTTCGACTGTATGTATAAATTCAACTGCTTTTTTTATTTCTGATTCTGAAGGTATTTGAAAATGTTAATTTCAAAAATAATTCTAAGCATTAAAAAACTCTAGACATCTAAACATTATCGAAATATTCGACAACACCGTTAGACATTATCGAAATAATACAAAAATAATGTTAGACATTATCCAAATATACGAAAATACCGTGGAAATACCATTTGATTTTTAATATATCTCATGTTGAAAAAAATCAAATAATTTTTGTAAAAGTTTGAGACAGAAAGACACTGACACACACAAACACCGACTCAACAAGAAAGAGCTATTCGAATACACGAAAATCAGCAAATGTGATGTATATTTATAGTAACAATAAACACGGTTATACTTTAAAAGGAATTCAATGCTTTAATAAGATACAGCTACATACAGCGAACCACACAATAATACGTTGACCCACTTCTGACTCTTTTACAAATTGCTATCTGGCTTAATATAGATGCCAGCGGGATTTCTTTCCAAACTCTCTCCAGTTATATAATTAAATAGTAAGATTTTGAGACGGCTGGAGATGCGGCTCACCAGATCCTAAATGCTCTCTTGAAGAAAGTGAAGATTTAGCGATCTAGTTAACCATGGAAGTATTTGTAAATCACGAAGTGATCAGTATAAATAATTGCTGTGTGAAGACAAGCATTTTCTGGTTAAAAAGTAAACCCGTGGTGCAGGAGCAGGAAAGGTAAGCACAACGAAGCATAGATAGCAACGATGTATCTTCATGCTATGACAATGTCATAAATGACAAACGAAAGGGGTCCAGCCATCAAGTAAAATGGCACCCCAGTCCATAACTCCCTGTTATCGGTCTATATGGTGAGTGATATTAGTATACACCACTGTCCTGGAGGTCTTCATATACGTTTTTCTGACTATTAGTGCTCAATTCGAAACAGCAAACGTTGTTGAAAATAATTTTAATCCATTCAGTAAGATTGCACGCCTGGTAGCGCTGTAAACGCTCTAGCGCTATGCACAAGTGAATTAGCAATAGGAACTTTGTACTCAGACCCCCATTCGCCGGGTTGTCTGACAACTATTTTTTGGACTCACTTATGTCCAGCTATATATCAGATTCTTAATAATGGCAAATCAGATGAATTGAGAGGCGCTCTCTGGTGATGATTTTGTCGTCTCTCAAGTACAACTGCTATCTTCTTGACACTGTTTTCTGCTATGATTCACCAAATGCTGCCAAGATCATCGAAAGATCATCATTACATCCAAATGCCAAGGGATCTTTAAGTTCGATCATGTTGCTCCTTTTAAATCACTTGCACATCCCCTCTTAAATGAGTACACATGCTCGTTACTCTGTATGATAAGAATTGGTGCATAGTCAAAAAGAGCAGTCAGAATTAAACAGGATTGAAAGTTATGTTTGTAGTTGGAATTTCCCTTATTTTAATATACTTTTTGGATATTCAGTTGCGGTACTCCAGACCTCCAGTTATTCATTTACGAAAAGCCAAAATTTAAATACTTGTTTTATCGAAAGTTATTTGCATGAAAATTTCGTTACAAGCAAATAAGTACTGCTCAATGGGATATATCTTTTTTGTCGAAGAGTTACACTGGTTTGTCTTGGTGTTAATTCTTCATTTTCCTAAATATTTATTTATTTTAGTATTGCATTTTTACTATAAAAAAATAAATACCATCAAATCTGCTTTCAACAATTTTATCAAAATTTTTTATATTTACTTTTCTCTTACCATAAATAAAATAAAATAATAAATAAATAATAAAATAATAATAAATAATAAAATAAAATAAATAAATCTCTTACCAAAATTGCTTTTATTTATTTTATTTAAACTATGTATTTAAACTAGCTACCAATTTTTTAAAGCTAATTTCCAATAAAATTCAAATAATCTCTTATTAAATAAATATATGTTGTGAAAGCGATAACGATTAAAAAGTACTAAATATGTAGTGAAAGCAATAAGGATTAAAAAAGTAATGCTTTTCACATTATGTCGCACCTATGAAGTATTTTAATTAATAGCAATTTCGTAACTTTAAAAAGCAAAAAAAGTAATAGTTTCTCCTATTAAATTATGTCCAAATATGTTCTTTTATTTAACTAATCAGAATAGCTATTGCTTTAAGTTTATAATTATTCTAGTTTTTTTTATATTACATACATTGTAACACTTTTAATTCTTCAAACATATGTTCAAAACTTGTTCTTTTATTTAACTAGACAGAACAGCGACTGCTTTAAGTTTATAATTATTCTAGTCTTTTTTTTAAAGTTAAATACATTGTAACATTTTTAAATTCTTATAGATATCATTATCAAAATTTGTTTCAAAGTAAAGAGAAAAAAAGAAACATGAAGAATTACATTACTATTCTCCATTCGTAAAACAGTTTAAGATCTCATTTGTATTCTACATTCAGCAGTCGAGATAAGTTTAGAAAGAAGAGAAATTTATTCAAATGAACTGAAAAAGAAGTTTTTAAAAAAAAGAAAACTGCTTTAACCTTAATATATTGATAAGCCAACTCAATAACTTACTTTTAACTTTTTCAACATTATCTTTTCTGTTTTTGTTAATCTATAATAGAAGCCTGCACTTTACTTACGTACAGAAAGAAAATTAAAAAGTTTTAAACGTAATAAACAAATATTGGATGGAATTTTTATTTTAAATTAAAAACCTTACCAACAACTCTTGTTTTGGATACTTTATTACTTCACATGAATTGATACGGTTCAAGAAAGAAATAACAAAAGAATGTGAAAAACCCTGTTATCATCTACATGTTTAAAATACTTAATTCATAAATAATATTTCTCTAGGTATCAAGTAAAACTTTTTCTCACGAATTATATATTATTTACAAATTAGTTATTATTATTTTGCAAAGATTTTGGGAAATTATTGACGTATGCAACCATTTAAAAGCATAAATGAACTAACGTCATATTCTTATAATGGAGCCGTTTTGAAGATCATTCATTCTTAAGATTTATTTTCAGTTAAAGATTAAACTTAAAAATATAAAAAATTCGAATATTTTATAGCAACTATATTTACTTACAGTTGACTATAATTCGTCCATTATATTTTAAGAGTGGAAGAGCAAATAATAATCACAAATTTCAAGATCATCTTCAATGGAGCAACAGCCTCATGGTGAGCTAAGGCTGTTTGCCTACTGGCAGATTCCGAAACATGATAATGTTTTCATTTTACGAGGTAGGGTTTGTCAGCCTTACGTCCATCAGTCATATTAGACCGGGACCTACGACTTAAAGTGGATTCCAAACCACTACAAGCTTTCATGGCACAGCTGGAACTTGAACCAGAATCCTGTGGCACCGAGAGTCGAGAGTCAGACCACTAATCACTCGGCCATCAAATTTTAAGATCTTCTTTTCTTATAACTTTATAATGTTCATTGAGGAATATATGCAATTTACATAAATATAATAAAATATTATTCCACTATTTTAGAGACCAAAATTACAAAATAAACAAGAGAATTATTTCCTTTCTTACTTCAGCTTATAAGCTGCTAAGATAGAAGCTTCTGCTCATGTCTGTGTCAAAAATGCAACTGACTTTCGAGTTTGGAGCATGGAGCCTACCACCATTGTGAAGTCAGTTATTTTATTTCATTTATTACATTCGATAGTGAATAAATATATTATAATAATAATTGCATATACTCTATATACTTCAATACGTAAGAAGTATAAATTCAAGAATACTCTCAAATTCGTTATATTCCATACTTTGGCTTTACTGTTCAAATCATAGAAATTTAAGATACAGTCGTATAATGCTCAAAATGAATTAGTATTGTCGGTCCTCAAAGAAATGTCAAATTTATTACTAAGAAAATTTTATAAAAATTAAACAAACACCATTTGGGCTAGTTTGTCAGATAATGGTTAACTAATTGTTATTTTTTAAACAAGACACACAAGAATTCAAATAATAAGGTTAGAAATTGAATCTTTATTCTATTGGAATAATTAATTTTTAATTTGAAGAAGTTCAAATCATAGAAATTTCAGATACAGTTGTAGAATTTTTAAAATCAATAAGTATTGCCGTTTCTCGAGAAAAATGTAAGATTTATTGTTAAGGAGAATGTTGTGCTAGCTGTTGTGCTTGTTGTACTAGTTTATAAGATAGTTGTTTAGCAGTTTATACTTTTGAAATAAGTTTATTTTGTTAAATAATTAAATATTCCTTTGTTACAGTATTTTAGTGAGTATTTATTTTCATTTAGTGTCAATATCTGCCAGCTTTTGGATCACAAGCTGAAATTAATGTTAAGATTTTTCTTAAAAGATTTTATTGTGTATAACACAAAAGTTTATTATGTATAAAAATTTATTGAATAATAACATAATAGAATATTAATGCTAATATTGCTTCAAATATTTATGAATAATTTGTTTACAGGAGAACTTTCTATAATTTTGTTTTTAAGGAATTATATGAATTCTTAATGAAACATAATATTTTTCTGATTTTATAAAGCCATTCCTGTAATAATACAATCACATATTGTAATATCACATAACAAGCCCTTCCTTCAGTATGGTTTAGATCTAATATGGTTCAAAATTCTGAAAATCAATCTATAACAAAAACTATAAGTATAACCTATAACATATACTATAAGTATAAGTAATCAACCAATAACAAGTTTTGAGAATTGTACTCACCAGCACTGATGACGAAGAAAAATATCAAGCACTATTAATATGCAATACTTTTTATCATTAATATATAATTAATTATATTATAGCTATTAAACACAAATTGTATTATTTATTCGTTTTGAAGGACTCGGATTTTAAATTATATTTTTTAGATTTGACTCATTTGCCACATTTTTAGGAAATTAACAATCGTATTATATGAAGGTCGTATTTTGCTGCATTACGAATTCAAAACAATAAATACATAAGATTATTGTTAATTTAAAACAAAAAAATAATTGCAAAATTAAATTTATAAACATCCACTGAATAAAATCAAGGTGAAATTTAAAGGATTTAGAAAAAAAATTCTCACACTAAAAATCAAACAACTCCAAGAAAAAAAAGCACGAGCATTTCGTAAACACACCATTTATTTGAAAGTAGCCAAGGAATATAAACAAAGGAAGTGAAATGCTGAAAAAAAGCAGAGAAAAATAAACAGACGAAGACAAATATATTCGTGTCAGCGAATTGTTTAAATCGGTGTGTGTACATAAATACTTAATTAGTATGTCACTCACGATCATTATTCACTGGAAAGTAAATATTATGTAGTATAGAAAAAGACTTTTTTTCGTCATGATTCTTCTTGTTGTTTTTTTAACATTAAGTGAGGATGTTTGTCTCTACTCAGTTCAGTTGAATTTAATTAATTTCTGCACTTCGAGCATTTTTGATACTTTCGAATGGCAATACCAGCATTTTTTTCTCAATAAGAAAATTTAAAAAAAGACAATCTTTGTTTTAATGCAGATAAATAAAAAATTTTGCGCTAAGTAATTCTTTATATTGTGGTACTTCTTGAAACAGTTGTAGTTGCTCTATGTAATTATTTATATTGTGGTATTTCTTGAAACAGTAATTGTTAACATAGACAGTTTTTGGTACTTTCGAATGGCAACACCAGCATTCTTTTCTGAATGAAAAAATTTGAAAAAGAAAATCTTTATTTTTAAAGAATATGACAGAGTTATAAAATTCACATTGCTTCATACTTAAAAAAGTACCTTTTATTTATTTTTTACATTTGTTTCAAGTAAATGCAGATAAATAAGAATTTTGCGCTATGTAATTCTTTATATTGTGGTACTTCTTGAAACAGTTGTAATTGCGCTATGTAATTCTTTATATTGTGGTATTTTTTGAAACAGTAATTGTTAACATAGACAGGTTTTGGTACTTTCGAATGGCAACACCACTTTTTTTCACAATGAAAAAAAATTTGAAAAAGAAAATTTTTGTTTTATAGAAAAATATGGCAGAGTTATAAAATTCCCATTGTTTTCAGACTTAAACAAATTACATTTTATTTATTTTTTACATTTGTTTCAAGTAAATGCAGATAAATAAGAATTTTGAGCTATGTAATTCTTTATATTGTGGTATTTAGTGAAACAGTCATTGTTAACATAAACAGAAATCTTAATTTATGTTAACAATTGCTATAATAATCATTCATTTGTTATCCACACTCTTTTCCTTTCTCTGAGAATAATGGATAGAACGCCTTGTTTCACCTTTCATTATAACGGAAAACTTTTCACCTCACCCAGTTTCAAAAGTAGGAAAGTCACTTAGAATCACCTAGTTCAGAGACTAGAAGAAAGATCACTTAAAAATCACCTAGTTTCAGGGATGCAAGTAGAAAAATGACTTAAAAATCGCAAAGTTTTTTAGATGAAAGTAAAAGATTAGTTGAACAGTTTTTATATTTTGAAAAAATTAAAAAGAAAATTTATATTTATTTCTTTTTAAACCACCTATTAAACGAAATCGTTTTATTTTTTTTTTTGTTGTTACTTACTGATGGGATTCAAACACATAAAATGAACTGTTTTGTATTTTAAAATAAATAAAGAGTTTGCGTTTAATTTTTTTATCATGAATGCCATTAGGCAAAATATTTTTGACAACGAATGCCAAAGAATAATTATTAATAATATATATATTTTTGGCTAAAATCGTTAATATTTTTTCTTTCAGACTATGTTGATTCATCGTTTGCATGATTATGTAGTATTCATCGTTATAAAGAGATTGACGAGATACAAAGAAAGAGCGATATACTGCAAACACGTTGTAACAGTTGACCTTCTAAGATATTTTTCTTAGAAAATGCGCTTAAAACACGATATAACGAGGTACCATTTATCGAGGACTACTGTGCATATAGTTTTTCATACGTATAAGTCAAGATTAATATGCCATAGATATTTAAACTTCAGAAAGCTGGTTCATTTTTCGGCAGATTACCTTTAACTTGACAGAGGACATTAGTTTTTCTGTATTAAACCATTATCTTGTTGTCGTACATCAACGGACTTTGTGTTCCACTAATGTAAGCCACGAAAAGTCTACCGATAGATACAGGAAAATAAGGCCTTCCGAGACGACGTTTAGAGATAACTATTCCATATTTGTTGACGTAGGGCAGAAAACTTGAAAAATTCCCAGCAATCAATTTGGTTCTCCAAGCAGCTGAAACTCCCACCAGTCATATTATTTAATTAACATATACTGTCTGTTACATGTTTACTTGTTTACATATACTGTCTGTAACATGTTTATATATGCTGTATAGATTAGATAAACAAGAGACGGGGGAAAACAACTCTCCCAAATTTTACTTTGATCAAGATGATGGTGAAAAGATTAAGGTCGTAATAAAAAATAGTAATAAAATTGTTATCCAGCTTACTTCTGAAGCAATCCATCACCGCCAGATTCAAACACGCGTCCATCTTCAAGCCAGTGTCCTAACGGCGTGCGTCACCACTGGAGCACGATTATGGCAAAACTTTTACTTCTTCAAGAATTATAATAATAATTAGTATTATAAGTTTTACATCAGCTTTTTTTAAGCATCTCTCAGGACACTGGTCGCCAAAAAGCTTCATTTCAAAATATACATTTTATTCGGATTCAAGTCCCATTGATGTGAAAAGATTAAGGTCGTAATAAAAAAATAGTAATAAAATAATGAAAAGCTGCAATCTTCTAAATAAACGTCTTCTAGTAATTGTTTTAATTAATTTTCCATTATCATTAAAATTGTTTTAAAATATCTCAACTATTATATCTATTTATTCTTAAAAGTTGGGGCGATGCTTCATTCTGTTATCCGAGAAGCGATGAACTTCGAGGGGTGATTTTTATCAGATTAGCTTCATTCTGTAGAAGATCTCTGTATGAAGACACGGATTAGATAAACAAGAGACGGGGGAAAACAACTCTCCCAGTTTTATTGACAAATTTTACTTTGATATCAAGATGATGGTGAAAAGATTAAGGTCGTAATAAAAAAATAGTAATAAAATAATGATTTCTCATCCAGGATGTGTCACTTGAGTCTCATTGACTAGATACTAATCTCGACTTAAATTTCTACAACAAAAAGTCTTCACTCTAGTAATTGTTTTAATTAATTTTCTTTAAAGAATTCATTATCATTAAAATTGTTTTAAAATATCTCAACTATTATATAAACAATTAAATTATTAATTAAATTCTTAAAAGTTGAAAAGGATATGCATATTAGTAATATTGGGATTTGGGAAATATTTGCCATAAAGCATTCACGATTTAGATAAATTGAAAGATTTTCCAATAGCATTTCTTTCTTATTCTATTTTTTATTAGCTATTCTTACCTAATTTTTAAAAACTGTTCTTAGCATGAAAGATTTTCCAATAGCATTTCTTTCTTATTCTATTTTTTATTAGTGAGCATAGTGAAAATTTCAAATTTCAAACAGGATTGTATAATATGCTACATATATTTAAAAATGATGTGTATACATTTCACCTAGACACTTGCAAATAAAGAAGGGCGATTATGCAAAGTTTTATTTCGCTATTGAAGTGGTTTTAAATAACCAACGGTTTAGTACACGATTAAACTATTTCGATACCTTCAATAAAATTTTCATTAATTTATTGTAGATATTTCATGAAGGTTAAGCTTGAATAGGCCCATTATAAGAATGTTTTCAGCAGCCAAATAGTTATACTAAATAGCTGCAATTTCATGGAAATAAAACCCATTATTTATTCCCTTTAAAATAAAATAATAATGAGTGTCTCATAATTAACGCAGAAATCTTACATGAAATTTGGGACACACTGGATAAGTTGTAAACTATTTCGATACCTTCAATAGAATTTTCATTAATTTATTGCAGATGTGTCATGAAGATTATACTTGAATTGGCCCAATATAAAAATGTTTTCAGCAGCCAAATAGTTATACTAAACAGTTGCAACTTCATGGAACTAAAATCCGTTGGAAACCATGAATTATACAAACCTCAAAATATGATCTCGTGTGGCACAAAATTCAAGCAAGATTTATTGCTTGAATTTTGGGACACCCTTTTATAAAATGTCAATCAACTGAACTCAGATTTTCAAATATTTTCTAATAAAAAATGCTTTTCAAATAAATTAATAGAAACTATTTTAAAAATATTGAAATTTAAAATTCTTGAAACTTCTTTCGAAAATTTCTGTAATTCAGAATACATGCTGAATTCAAGAATTAAATAGATTCAAGAATTCAAGAATTAGAATGCATGCCAACTTTCAATTATTTTAAGTACTAGAATATAATACCTATTAAATGCTGTGTTATATTTTGCAATATAACTTTTAGCAGAATAATATAAAAAGAAATTTAAAAAATCGAAAATGTCTTTTAAGATGAAAAATATCGTTATTAAAAGATTAAATTGGGTGACTGAGAGTGAGAGGGTACACTTCAGAGTGAACTGATAAACCTAGCTTCGTTGTCATCTATAATAAAATCATATTACAAGGAACATTTTCCAGGAAATTTTCTAACAGAATTTCTTTTTTCTTTGAGTTGTTTGCACAAGTAATTTTGATCTCCACCTGAGATTCAATCTATGGTATCAGGACTA
This sequence comes from Caerostris darwini, assembly GCA_021605075.1. NCBI lineage: Eukaryota > Metazoa > Arthropoda > Arachnida > Araneae > Araneidae > Caerostris > Caerostris darwini. The sequence goes on from BPLQ01005020.1 coordinate 260,418, forward strand.
TCTCAGTTTTCGTTGTGGGTATGTAACAAGAAAATGCCCTATAAAAAAAGAAGGGGGAGAAAATGTGTAATTTATGATGATGCCCTGGTTTCTCCCCCTTCTCCTGATGAAGTATGGACTCTCAGTAATCGATCGATAAATGATTTTTTTCACGAGTTAAGAAAGTCCCTATTATCCCCCTTCACGTTCGAGCCATCAAATGGTTGAGGTCACACACTCTTTACGCTTGTTAAATGAGACTATTTGAAAATGGAAAGGATTCTTGCGGTTTTGGCTATAATTTTGGATGGATAGCCGTTAAAGCAGACACTCAAGATATAATTAATTAAAACAACTATAAATACTTCTTTGAATTGTGATACTTTTTAGCAAAAGTTGCTGGGACTCATTCAGCGAACAAGGGCCGGTAAAGATTTTAAAATATTAAATCAAATTAAATAAAGATTTTATGTAATTCTTATTCATGAAGAAAAGTTTATTTACAAGAGCTAAAGTTAATCTACAACTTTATGTTTGCTGTAGATGAAAGTAAGTTTTGCTGTGGTGAATAATTTGTAATTCTATGTTTTTTAGCTTTATATACACACACACACACACATATATATATATATATATATATATGGTGATCAGTTTTTTTAGCAGTAATATATATATATATCTATATATTATTTGCTAAAAACCTGATCACCTTTTAAATATATGACGAAGACGTCGTAAGTGATTTAAAAGACTTAAAATTGGTAAAACAAACGTAAATGAAGTAATAAATATCTGATAATGTTAATACACTAAAAAGTCTTTGTTCATCAGTCGTTTTCGATTGAATAATAATAAAAAATGTAATAAATTAATTGAATAAAATAAAACAAAAAATCACTAACTGAGGAAATTTTTCAGAGAAATGAAAAGTTCATGAAAATTCAGTTCAGTTTATGATCAGTTCATGAAAATTTTGCATGTTTGTGATATTATTTGTATATTGAGGTAATGATAACTTTTTTTTTCCTAACACTTTGACAAGATTGCCATTGCAATGAGAAAAAGGTTTTGAAGATATGGAGTTGCATAAATATGTTATATCAATAAATGGTATATAATGTTAAATATATATATATATACTAATTCCTGTTGTAAAATGTTTGTGAAATCACCATTAAGACAAACATTTTATTGTTAAATTAAAGTAAATTTAAAATGTTTCTTACAGTTAAATAACAGAATTTAAAAAATTATTTAACAACAATTTAAAATCTTGAAAAAATTGTGTTTATTTATTATTAACTTACTTTATTTTTAATTTGAAACAATGAGAGATGAATTCTTAATATTCTGGGAGCAACTTTATTTTATTTATTACTATTTTATTTTAAGAAAAGAAACATATATATATAGATAGTTAGAGAGAGAAAAAGATGGGAAGCTTCAATTTTTTGAAAAATTAATTTACTTTTGCTGGAAGTTTACAAATATATAATATTAGCTTAATAATATGCATTAGTCCAACGTATTAGTAATTTCCATCAATTAATAGGACAGAAATTTAAATACGAGACTTAATTCTTGAGAAAATGTGTTTCTCAAATTTTGAAATTTGACGTAGCATTCATATTTTAAAAAAGCATAACTTAAAAATACTAATTTAACTACTTGTTTGAAACTTTTATCAAAAAAGGTGATTTAATTTAATATCTAATAGTCATTAAAGTCAAATGACCATGAATAACAAATTTTTACCAGTTGTTTATTACAGAAAAGTCACAAGAGCAAAACAAATGTCAATGAAATGTTGATAAAACTCATTTATTCATAACATTGAATTTTGATTGTATATTACCTAAATCACAAAATACAAGATTAATTAAAAGTGAAATCAAAATCAAATTAATTTTGTGAGAGTCAACGTAATCCTTATTTATGACCTTTTTCTAAACAACATTAAAACTGAATATATAACGTTTTTTTAATAAGTATTCTTTATGAGTTACAATGAGAGCACGATTGATTAATTACAGTTTGTTATGGAGTTTTTAGTTGATAAAAGATTAATTTAAATAAGATTTTATTTCTCATCAAGGTTTTGCTTAAACAACTTAAGGCAGCTTTCATTATGATTTTTTCTTAAGCCATAATTTCTACTTTCATTGCCTCTTTCCATTAATCTTGTATATTAAACGGACATAATCTTGATGTGTCAATCAATTCTTGATTTTCCTTTAAAGAGAAATTATCTTTAAAATTGCTAATTTACTTTTAATTACTTATCTTTCTCATAAATTGCTGTTCGTATATTGCAGGTTGATTGCAATTTAGAATGATATAAATTACTTTCCAGCACATATTTTATTCATGTTACAATTTTTGAGGAATTTTATTTTATTTTATTACATTTTTTTTTTATTTATGTTATTATTTATAATTTATAATAATTCAACGAAATAACATTTAAAATTAAAAGTAAGGAAGTTAGATCATAATAAATTAACCAAACAAAGAAACTTTTGATTATTTAATCATTTATTCTTTAATAAATATTTTTAAAAGCATTTGCTTTTTCTTAATAGGACAATCAGTGCGATTTTAAACTGCCCTCCGTTTCATTACGAATCTTCTGTTCAAACACAGTTTGGTTTGATTAATGCACCTCAAAACTGGAAAATGATTTTAACTGGAACTGGAGATCACATCTTGATCCAGCCTTTTAGAAAAAAAACGGGAAAGATGTCGAATGTAACAGGTTGATAGACCAGGTTTCTTTCAAGGATCCATGTCTTCCAGCCAACGGGAAAGATGTCAAGGTTGATAGATCTTTCTTTCAAGGACGGGTTGACCCTTACGTTACACTATGCACGTTCCTTTCAAGGTAGGGTTGACCCTTATGTTAGACTTTGGGCATTGCACGGTTTTTTTCGCCCGTTAGACTTGGAACCGATAATAGAAGAGGCAGAAAGAGGAAAGGGAGTGGGCAGAGTGGAGTGAAGAGTTTCAGGTTGTACGGAGGGTACAAAGACCCTTAAACGAACTGCCTTTTAAGATGATTTTGTAAATACTTGTTATATAATTGTGTTTGTGTCTTATGTCTTAACAAATTTTAATAAATATGCTCAATATTTTAATAAATATGCTTTATAAATATAAAAAGACTTTTCAAGTTTTTAATATTTAATTAATTTATTAATTCTTCAGTTATTTTATTAAAAATTTTAACAGTTGTAAAAAGGTAAAAGCAAATGTCAGAATTCAGACCGTTTAACATAAATTCATGTGTACTCATTGTACTTACATCCACTGTTCTACCATTTAAGTCTTATTAAAACGGTTTTGTAATTAAAATTTGGGCTTAAATTTTTATATACATTTAAATTAAAAACTGTACTATGATTTTCATGTGTTTATTTATATTAAGTAAATTATTTGCCTTTCGTAAAAGAAAGCAATATTATAAAAAAATTTTTTTAAATACAACAAATGCACATGCATATATAAGCACAAATATTGTTTTATAATATTAAGAAATTATTCATTTATGTTATTTTTTAAGTTCAGAAAAAAGATAACAATCTCAAGATTGTAACCAGTTTAAGGCTAAAAAATAGATCAATAAAACACGAAATTTTATTTTGTCCTTTTATTTCCTTAAATATAATTAATTCTATTCAATAAAAATTTTAGAAACTAATTATTTACTTAAAATATTTACAAACTTATTAACTAACTTATTTGAATTCATTCACAGAATTAAAAAAGCAGAAATATAAATGATTCGATTCAACTGATGTAATTTTTAGATAAATTTTATATATATTCCCAATTATTTTAATTTTGTTAAGTTCTTCGAATAATTTGTGGTATTTCAAATTGTTTTTATACATAATAGAAAAAAAACAAATAACCATGTCTATTTTAATTATTTCTATATATGTTGTTAAAATACGTTTTTTTTTTCTGTACCTCAGCCATCACAATCTTTTGCATCAAGTTGAAAAGCAATGAATTTTGGATTAAGTACAAACTCGGTAGTTTCCCTTTTGGGTTTTCTTTCTAGTAACTTCTGATATTATTTAAAAAAAATTTAAAATCATAATTATCATATAAGCGAGTAATTTATTAATTATCTACGATTTTGCATTAACTGTAGCTAGAAATAAATATTTGAAAATTGAATTTGGATCAACACATTCAGTATATTTCTATAATTGCTTACATGCAAGCTGTTTAATTATAATATAAATATTTTTATTGGAGAATACTTAATTCGTTTAACAAATGAATAGCGATTAATAATTATTCAATTTTGGTTATTATATTTTATAATACCGGCAAAAGGTATCTTGAATAGATATTTTTGTTAAGCTTTATTATAATCTGAAATATATTTAACGAAATTCGTTTGTAAGATATGCTTCTTTAGTTGCTAATAATTGTGTCATAAATAATGAACACTTATATTTATTATAAATTATGTTTTTGTATTAGATTTTAATGTCCAGAAGAAATTATTATGCTTAATTGCAATGAACATTAATTTCAGCTTTGTAACATATTTTGCTTTAAAATAATAAACTGCTTGTTGAATTGTTGACATCAAAAAATTTATCATGAAATAAATAAAACTAAACCAACTAACATTTTTCGCAAATAAAGAACTCGATCCAATATTAATGAGCTGTGCCAAACATCACTCATTTGAAATCTTACACCAATCCCATTCTATTAGGCTTTCAATTTATTTACTTTCCGGCGGCAACTACACAGCTTTTGATTAATTTCGACTACATTAAGCGAAATAAATTGGAGCCCGCAGGCTTTTCTCACCTATCTCCTGAATGAATCATTTCGGAAATCTATGTTGATGGCCATCTACGTTATGCAAAAAACTACCATCAATGTATTACCCCGGCTGATCTGTGGGTAGAAAACATATGCGGACAACTTAATAGCTTCTGATTACAGTTATCTCACATATATGTATCCATCCCACGATGAAAGAAAACGCCGCGAAGAAATTGTCTGGTCGGGCGACATGTCGTCTATTAAGACGTATTATCTTCAGTTTCCGATGTCTACTGTTCTGTCGGTAGATGTCTAAATCGTGTTTTTGGACGGATTTCGCAGAGTCCTTGGTAGTAGTAAGTAAATGTCTGTTCCAGTGTGTCAGAGATTTGAGATAATTCAATGTGAAACAAATTATGGTAGCTCACAAATGTTTTAGTTAAGCTTTGAGGTTATTTTGGAGCAATTACAGTAGATGATTAATTAAGATATTTAATTTATTTTGATTATTTTCAAATATGTTACTGGTTGCATGTTGTCATTACATATCACACATTTCATATACAAAAAAATAGTTCAATCAATTTAAAAATTGGTTTTTAAGTATGAATAGGTTTAATTTATTTATATGCAGAGAAGAGAAGTGACTGGAGCAGAAATTTGAAGCTGCTGTAAGTTATTTTTGCAGAAATTGTTGAGAAAATTAAAATGTATTGATATTTAATTAAAAATAAACTTTAAAGGAAAAGTGAAACATATTAGGATTAACTTTTCATTAACTTTCCATCGGGTGTAGTAGATTAACTATATAAGTAATATGTAATATACGTGCCAGTAAGTAGACTTCAACACAAACGTCAAAATTCCAATATGAACTATACTAGCCAAAACCCAGTGTTGAATGTTTTCAATGAATTAAGCCATTCTCAAAATAGCCTACTGCATCACCTTGCCTTTGAGATCACACGACACTCCCTCTCTTCGAAATACAAACCAAACTACGCAATTTTTCGCTGTTCTAAACATTTTTCTAAGTTGCCAATCAGCAAAATAACAAAATCATAATTTAAAATTCATTCTCTTAAACATTGTAACCGTACACGCTCTTCCCTCTCCCTCCTCCAAGGAAAAGTTAATGACTGATTACTGATGAGCATGAAAAAAGAAAAAAATACTTGTAAAGAAGTTGTAAAAATACTTGTAAATACTTACAAAAAAACTATAATTCAACTTAGTAAGATTTCATGTTCCGATTAATATCCTCGCGAATGCATTGCATTACCATGTTTACTACCTCATTCGATTTGTCTTCGCAGCAAAGACATCTAACATCTTTTCTTTTTAAATCATCCCATTCACTTGTTCTGGAAGGGTTTTCTTGACAAATCTTTGATCTTTAAAATTGTGACCTTGAAGAAGGATTTTATCAACAAGATATATCATAATCATAGAATTCCGTGAATGCAAAGCATTGTTTCTTGCTAGTTGCCTTGTCTACAACAATATTGTCATTTGTCTATGATGTTGATGGCCTTAATGTCATCTGAGGGTAACGAGAGAGGAAATGTTGCGTTGATCCGCTCTAGTAACACTTTAGCGATCTTGGTTTTGATACGAAAACTCTTGACTCCAACTTGCACTAGGTGTCACAGCCTTAGCATAAGCTGATACTTTTTACTTTCCAAATTCTGAAATCTATCATTTCATTTTGAAATGGGAAGTACTTATGGACACTTTCGTAATCGTCTAACAAGTCAGATATCTTTTATGGCGAAAATTTTGTCCACCTGCCAATAAAATGTTCCCACACTTCGTTGGCACTTTCTTTATAAAATGGTATGTAACCATCAAGTCGTAAAATGAATCAAAACCATTCACCCTTACGCCATTCTTCCAAATATAATCTTAATTCAAACGCGAAGTCTTTCCGGGATGGTTTTGCTTATGAGTCAATCGTATTCTACAATTCATGGCGCTGAGCCTAAAATGTTTTAGTTGTAATTTCATCATGTAGTCATATTCGTCGGCTCCTCTGGTTCTTTAGCTATAATTTACACCAAATTTTAATAAAAATTTTAGGGAAAGAAATTACAAAAGATTGAAAATGAATTGATATAAGAAAAATATGATACGTATCCTAGTTAGCGCAACGGAAAAATCTGTCATTTAATTACTATGAAAATTTTTTTCTCAAAATCGTAAATAAAAAGATACATATATATTACATATTTATTCATTTTTTCCTTGATTTTTATATCCAATAAATCAAAAATTTTAAATAAATTTTATGCTGAAAATATTTATTTTATATTCAAAAAATTAAAAATATAAATATTTTTGTTCTTTGATTCAAATTTAAACTCTTTTGATAAATAATTTTTCCTTGTGAGTGAATTTTTTTACAAACATATAATTTTACAACAAAAATTTTAAATTTCACTTTCAATTAATATTGTTTTTATCTTGAAAGAAAAGAAATAAAGAGTAAAAGATAAAAAATTATTTGATCACTTAGTTTCCATTTTCCTATTAGAAATGCCCCATAAAAATTTGTTGAAAATTCTTATTTAAAACCAATTCAAAGATATCTCAAGGGAGCAATAATCAGCCTAAATTCTTCGCAAAACTTTCTAATTTTTTTAATAAAATTTTGAGAATGCAAATCTTTGCATATTTATCCTGAAATCTTTTATTTAATCCCTATAACTGTTTCAACCAATATCATTTTTATCTTGAAAGAAAAGAAAAAAAAGTTTAAAAAATAATTATTATTTGACTGCGTAGTTTCCAATTTCTTATTAGAACACTCCACAAAGATTTGTGTAAAGTTCTTATTTAAAACCATTTCAAAGATATCTCAAGTGAGCAATAATCAGATTTAAATCTTCACAAAACTTTCTAATTTTCTTAATCCAATCTCGAGATTGCAAATCTTTACATATTTATCCTGAAATCTTCTATTTAATCCTATATCCTTCTCCTTTATCCTTTGAGATCTAATTTTCTTATTCCAATCTCGAGGTTGCAAATAGATACATATTTAATCTGAAATCTTTTATTTTATCCCATATCCTTCTCCTTTTTCCTTTGAGATCTAATTTTCTTAATCCAATCTCGAGATTGCGAATAGATACTACATATATATCCTGAAATCTTTTATTTTATCCTATATCCTTCTCCTTTATCCTTTTAGATCTAATTTTCTTAATTAAATCTCGAGATTGCAAATAGATACATATTTAATCTGAAATCTTTTATTTTATCCTATATCCTTCTCCTTTTTCCTTTGAGATCTAATTTTTTTAATCCAATCTCGAGATTGCAAATAGATACTACATATGTATCCTGAAATCTTTTATTTTATCCTATATCCTTCTCCTTTATCCTTTGAGATCTAATTTTCTTAATTAAATCTCGAGATTGCAAATAGATACATATTTATTCTGAAATCTTTCATTTTATCCTATATCCTTCTCCTTGAAAAATCCCGATCTAAGTATTTGCCAGCTGCATTAGAAAAAAAATATCCTTCTCCTTTATCCTTTGAGATCTAATTTTCTTAATCCAATCACGAGATTGCAGATACATATTTATCCTTAAATCTTTCATTTAACTCTATATCCTTCTTCTTTGAGAGGCATCAACCAATATCCTGGGCAATCCTTGTTCTTTGGCTTTCATCATGCCATCTAATTCCCAAAGCTTGCTTCGTGTACTCGGGTTCTTTTGAGAGGCAGGCACAGGAGAAAAAGCACAATAAAAAACGCAACTAGGCAGCGAGTAATTTAATTTAACGTTTATCGAGGGAACTAAGCAGTGATGTAACGGCAGAAGACATGGATGTTGAAGAGAAATGATTGAAGATGCAAAGGAGGCGCCTTAAGATTTCGATCAATCCCTTAGTAATGTGTGTCGCTAAGTGCCCCGGGAAATAGCTGCGGTCAGTGTTATGTCGTGACTGATGCAAGGCCCAGGTGTACTCACAGACAACATATTATTATTTGATTTTCCACGCATGCTCCTTCAGGCTCTCAAGACCTTGAAGTCGTCAATCTTCTGCTTAACTGACAAATACTCGTGCTGCCCGCTCTTTCCAATTGAGTTTCCACTTTATGGAAGGGAAAGCTCATTAATTCCATACAAGGAGATCTTTCATCCGGTTTTACTGATTTTGAAAAATGTACACATTTGTTATTACATGGATATTTCTAGGATAAATAAGAATTACCTTCAGAATTGTTTGGTATATTTAAGTATTGTGACATCATTGCTCAAATTAGTTAAGTTTTTGTTTTTACTCCCTAAACTTCCTCGGCAAATCATTCACAATGAAAAGTAAATAGCGTTTATTTTAAATGGTGTAATCACTTAATAATATTAATCAATGGCAAATATGGTTAAATTATCTTTTTAGAAAAGACATTTTAAGTGATTATTACATAAACTGTCTATTAAATTATCATTATCAAATATTTTTTTATTAACCATAATAATCCGAATAAGGATGTTGGTATTTTCGTGTAGGGAATTTTTATATCAGCCCGATCACAAATAATTTCAAAACAAAGTATATTTATTACCACAAATATCCTGTCGGTTGCATGGATATTTGTTAGTGGTTCGGAATCCACATTAAACTATAGGTTCCGGTCTAATTAACCTAAAGTGTACACAAAAGGACCGTAGAGCGTCAAACCAACCAAACACACTAAGTTTTATTGAAACTCTGCGTGAGCAAAGTAAACAACAAAAGCATGAATCATCTAAATGAACATATTCAAAAACATTGTTATGAGCGCATTTTATAGGTCCTAGAAAATGTTTCTACGATTACAAAATATCATAAAGTAACATATTAAAATTTTCTAAAACTTTTTTCCGAGTTTTCGTAATCATAATTATCGCTATAAATATCACCAAACTTTCCTCAACTAGGCAATATTTCAGTTTCCTGTTTATTAAAATCCATTATTAGCAACTTATTAAGAAAAAAATACTTTTTATGAAAAGGCGATTAAACAATTTAGCAGCAGTTAACTAAAATCAAACATCTATTTGTATATTGATAAGAAAATTTCGTAGCACTAGTTTTATGATTAACTTAATTTTAATTAAACAAATTCCTTATTTAATTGATTATTCATATTAATAAACTCCATACATATTCATAATAATTCCATATGTAAGATTTTTCAAAATCTTAAATTTTGAAAGTTAAAGAGGTTTTAATTGCTAAAATCTTAGAGCTTTGTCTTAATATTATACACACATTTAAAACATATGCAAAATCATGTTTTCCAATAATATAGAGCAACTAATTCATTTTGAACAAATTAATTTTTCTCGAATAAAAGTTTTCAAAAATTTTATTTTTGATTATTCACACAATTATTAAACTTTACAATAATCACTTTCTGAAACAAAAGGTTGAATGAAATATGAATTAAGTGAGTTCTATTCATAATTTTGGATTTACCATTAGTAATTTGAAATCATATAGATTTTTCTAATAATCAAAATATGAACTGTTTTCTAAAAGTATTTAAACCCTCTGAAATTTTTTATTTCGTAATAATGCATTATTAGGCATTAGGCATTATTTCGAAAGAGGTATACAGATATACTATTTTTATTCTAATGATACACATGCCGACTGATGTTTAGCGGTACTGTGCACAAATTCGAATACGTTGTTGGTGAATGTTGCTGGCATGGCTTACAGAAGCAAGAAAAATCAAAGCATATGCAAGCGTTTGCATTGACAGTCAGACTGTCTGGTGGAAGTTTTCTGGATTTACTCTTATACGACTCGGAAATAAGGTATATGTAAATGAAAAAGTCGTGTAGATGTCAACATTTCCTCATATCCGTTGATGGACTTTTCGTGCATCAACGGATATGAGGAAATGTTGGAATATGAGTAACCGATGTACAAAAATAAAAATAATAAAAAAGTACACACATAGTTATATTAAGTAAGCAGATAATACTTCCTAATTATTCATATTTTTCATTTATTGAATAATTTTGAAAACGGATACGAGTAATCCATGCTGAAAGTTATAACCGATTTGATTATGTATATAGATAGTAAGGGATTAAAATTTTAAAGGATTGAATGTTACATTCGGGAGTTACAGCTAAATATAGCGAATCAATAAATATGGCTTTAGCCCACTTCTTATTCTTAAACTAGCTATTATTCAGCTTGGCATTGATTCCTATAGTTGGTGGATGTCCCTTTGAGGATTTCTTGCCTAACTCTCACCAATTGTTGAGTTAGAGATAGGCGGAGGTGCCTGCTCGTCAGAATTTAAACGTCATCTATTGGAGAGACATTCTAGCTATCGATTTAGCCAAAGAAGTGTTTGAAACACGAAGACAATTAATAAAAATGGTAGCTATATAATTCTGTTAATCAGATTAATTACAGACAATCTTATAATGAAATCTGATATATACTTCTCCAGACAAAATAGCTAATAATTTTTTTTTCTTTTTTCAAATGCATTTTGTTCGCTCTTTTCTGAACTTCCTGTATACAATGCACAGTTGGTTCTTACATTTTGAAATCTTTAAGAGAATATTAACTTTTTTCTTAGTTTTTTCTTGTGGATAACAGTAAGTAATTAGAACTCCATCTTAACACTTTCTTTGCCGATCTTGTGCCAGCGCTTGGTGTGGAGTGATGTCTCACTAGCCACTCACGCGTTAGCGCGGGAACGGCGGCGCCCCAGCATTTATTCTCTGCTTCAATAGGCAATATATGTTAAGCGCTTCTGAGAATCATGGCGTGGGGTAAAAGTAAGAAGCTAATTGTAAAAGTATACGATTTCGAATTCGTAGCTTTATTAGTTATTAAAAATATCTTTTAATATGAGTTGTAGAGAAGATAGGGTCTTCACATTCCAAAAAAAGGAAAATACAATCTATTAGGCCTCTAAAAGATGATGAAATTGCAAATTTGTCGGCTGAATTTTGGACGAGTACCCGAATGAGTACAGCAATGAAGAATTCATTCCTCCCCAAAGAGTGCCCTTGATATTTCTGATTGTATATCATTGTAAGCAATTTTTAATAATTCAATTATATTAAATATTTATTAGTTATGAAGTATCATACAATACTTATGCATTTTGTCACTTATTTTCATTATTTTGTTCCATTTTTTTAAATCACGCACCAGTGCGTAATGTGGCAATTAGGAAATAATTTTATTGGAAATATAATGAGAATAATTAAGAATAATTTTATCAGAAAATTCATAATTATTACTTAGTAATTAGTATAATGCACATAATCTTCTTTATTACCTGTTTTTAATCATATTCGTTATAAAAATAAATCTGGGAAAAACCCATTTCTACGGCAGAAAAATAACTATCAACACATCTTCACTTGAGCGGCAGTCAAATTGTTAATATGCAAAACGAATTACTAACTTCACAGTTCAAAAAGAAAATCATTATCTTGGTATGTTAAGTCTGATAATTTATCTATTTAGTTTTAAAGGACGTAAATCGTGCATCTTAAGTTATTTGCTTTGCTTAATGTACAAAAAAATTTAATTGCTTTCTTATTCACATTCCTCGACTTTACAGCAATGAGTATTCTAAAACGTATGAACCTTTCAAAGAGAAAAATTAGAATACATTAACGTTGAAACTTTTAATTTGACATGGGTCAGAAATCTCCATAGTTTCTCAATCAGGTCAGGGCAACGGGTAGCTTATAACACGTGCAAAGAATCGCTACCTAATAAATCTTCTGTTGAAAATACCTTCAGTTGTTGTACCAAGACAACGAGCTATCTTTACATGCACTTATTCCGTTTTTACAAAAAAGATTAATTCTTTATTATAATTTCTAAAAAAATATTATATAAGGCAATTTATGTTTATTTAGTATATATAATAGTCATGTGATTACATCAGACAATAAGGGGTGTAGGTTAAGTTCAAGCAGAAAAATTTGTAATTTATTACCTGTCCTACATAGGTTTGAAAATTACAAGCAATTAAAATATATCATAATTTCATGAACATTATTTTTTGATTTTACACATTATTGAATGAATTTTCTTAACAGACCAAATTTATATATATATCGTAGCAAAAATGTTTGAAACATCTTTTGGAATTCGTTATTTTTTTTCTTTTTGAAAGTGATCGTTTTGACTTTCTTACAATTTAAATTACATTTTATTAAAGCGTTATGATTAGAACGTTTATTAAAACGCTGTGTCCATTTTTAGTTGGACTTTCGCATCCAAATTGTTATTGTCCATGGTGTTGGATCAAAGCATTTGATATATTTAGACTAAAGAAATACTAACTAATATGGTTTGAAGAAAGGTTAAGAATCAGTTATTAATATTCCGGAACATTTTTAACTCCTGATAACGCCAATTTCTTGTCATTTTTCCAAATTTATGTTCCATTTGGCAAAAATTAAGTTTGGTCTTCTGGTACTTTTTAATTCAATATTTATATGTAGAATTAATACTCAAAATTTAATAACACAAAATGTAAGGATTGATAATACAATTGGAAATGTATAAGCATGCTCATAAAACCATTTAAATATTCTGCTATTTTTTTTATTCAACAGAGCAAATGTATTCCATTGGATGCTGTATTTTAAAAAAGTACTACAAAAATTAAATATTTAAGTTTTTCAATTATGTTATTTATTAATTACTATATGTATGTGTATTGTTCATTTTTCTTGTAAGTTTTTTGATCGCAGAAATTACATCTTACGTTGCCAAAAATATATCCTATTATCTTACCCAGAGTGTATCAAGAATGTATAACACCTGTATCATCTTCTTTAAAATACTTCTTGTTTTATAATATTTAAATCAAGATTAAAATCAATTTAATTCAATACAAAAAACAATATTCTTCTCATCACTCCCAATTTGAAATGATAAAATTGAATATTAAGAACGGAAACTAACAAATAACTTTATTTTATTATTATGAATGCTTATCAATAAAACAACTAAAAATTTCATACAATAAATATTTACTCTGCTTATCAATAAACTGTAATATATTTACAGTTCTTATTTCTACTCGTGTGGTCAAAACTCGATCCTTACATCTGTGTGTTACCAATTAGATCTCTATATTAACAGTTTTGTCGGACATTGGTTGGTCTCATGTCCCACCAATGAGTAATGAAGGGAGAACTTTTAGGAGTGACTACCCGCATATACGTGCCATGTGGGAGAAAACCATGAAAACTTCCATCAGGAATTTTGTTAGTCAATGAAAAACTTTTAAGTATGCTGACTAAATCAAGTTTCCTCATTTTTGAAAACAATGACTGAAACGTGCGCCGTCAAAGGACTCGACTCTCCGCACTCCTACACGCTAGCTGGACACTTTACCACTGGTAATGAATCGACTTTTACAATCACTTGATAACCATTTCTTACAATATTATTTTATACATATCTAAGAGGATAGCTTTTAAATAATAATAAGCATGCGGCCTGATGGCCAATTGGGCTAGCGCTCTGGCCTTTGGTACCACAGGCTTCAGGTTCGAATCGCGTGCTTGGATGTTTGTTAGTGGTTCGGAATTCATGTTAAACTGCAGGTCCCGGTCTAATTAGCCTAAAGTGTGCACAAAATGACCGTAGAGCAACAAAACAAACCAATAATAAGCATAAAATATCGATAATTTCAGCGAAATGAGAGCAACAGCGAACAACGCGCAATAAAATAATCAAGAGTTCAAACATTTATACACATTTTGTAGAAAAAGAAAGGACTAGTTTTCTTTGACTGCATTTTTGTAGTTGTTATTAGGTTGAAGTAAAACCAAAACGGAACAATTTTTCTTTCAAGGAAAGATTATCGAAGTGATTTAGTTTCAGTAGGAGGACTTATTTCCATGTATTATCTCAATATAATTTATTCAAACTATTACTTTTCCTAGATATCATAAACAGTTTTTTCAAAATAAAAGTATCAGGACAACTGAGCTTGTAAGAATGAAAAAAGAGAAAATCGAGACAGAAGTAGAAGGCAGTCAGGTATTTAGAATGCAAATGTATTTAGTCGACTTACCCTGTTTGATTTATTGCAATGCATACCGCCTACTTCTTTGCGTAAACTGTTTAAAGTTGAAAAAAGCAGTAAAAATTTAATTACTAAAAGAAGCTTTGAAATGTATACGTTAAAGTAACAGCGCTAAAACTGCAACAATTTAGAATCTAATTATTATTTTCTATAGTTAAGGATCTCATTACTTTTGCAAATTCTTTGTATAAATTTCTGTTTGAATGCATAATTTATTTTCATTTTTCTTAAAGTTCTTTCTTTAGAGATTTTCCTTAACCTATGTAACCTTGCGGTTTTAAGTCAGATTTATTATTAAATTGAAAAAATATGTGCATTATTTACAACAAAAATTTTTTCGAATCCATTTTAATACTTCTGATTTGAAGTTAAAAATAATTGCTATAAAAAAAATTAAAGTAATAACTTGAGAAAATTAAGATGAAGAAAACTAAATACGTAATTTATATTAAAATAAATAAAAATGTAAATAATTTCAGTTTATGGAAAGTACTTAAAATTTGAATTTTATATTTGAATAATCTAAAATCATATACAGGTGATTATAAAGTAATGGAAACAAGTTAGAATCATAAGGAATCCTTTACTAATATGGCGTAGGCCGCCGTAATACAGCTTGGATTCACCTGGGAATCGAATCATATAAGTGCTGAATAGTGTTTAGAGGATTATTGAACCATTCTTCATAGAGATATTGTAAAAGTTCCGGTGGAGGATATCGATTCCTGATTGATCGCTCTAAAATCGACCATAGCGGTTCAATGATATTGAGGTCTGGGGATTGTTCGGCCAACGTAGATGTTTCACTTCATCCTCGTGTTCATCAATCCATGATTGGACAGATGCCGCTGAATGAATAGGAGCATTATCATCTTGAAAGATTCCATCTCTTGCAGGAAACAAAGTTTGCATCGTCGTCAACTAAAATTTCTCTATACTTCTTCCCAGTGATCCTTCCTTTCAAGGTTACGATTAGGCCAGCAGAAAACCAATGTACAGTTCGTGCATATTGCACAAACAAAAATGTGATTTCTCGAATACAAATAAGTTTCAATAAGGTGTATGGTTTTCGGTGACCAAAAGCAATGTCGCATACCTACGAGGCATGGAATCAATAAGGTTATCAATGAGAGACTTTGGTATTATTTCTCACTCTGTAGAACAGAACTTTCCAGCTGCTGAATTGTTTCTGGGGGTGATAAGCGACTTCTCCCTAGAAAGTCCCAAACATGTTCTATTGGGCTTATGTCTGGGGAAAATGCTGCCCAATACATTTGAAGGATACGAATAGGAAATTATCAACTAGTTTAGCAAGATGTGGCCTGGAGTTATCAGCCATGAGAATGAATTCATCCCTGATTACTGCAGCGTAAAAAACTACAAATTGTCTGAGGTTCTCATCCCTATATCGCTGAGCATTTAGTGCTCCATTCTAGATAATGTGCAGGTCAGTGCAGTCATTTATAGAAATACCGTCCCAGACCATCAACTCTCCTCGCCAAATCAGACACTTTTATGCACAAATACAAGGGTATTCCGTGTACCAGGTCCTCTCCAGAAGAGAATTTGTCTATTGGCAGGTTGCCCTAAAGAGGGACTAGTTCGTGAACAGCATGTTGCTCCATTCATCTCGTCCCCACCTGAGATGAGCCTGTGCCCACCTTCTGTGGACAGCACAGCGGCCTGAGTCAACGAAACACAAACCGTAGGTCTGCAATCATACAAACTCACATGGGGGAATCGGTTTCGAATAGTTTGAGTCGAAACTCTGATATTAGCTCTCTGAAGATGCTGTTTCAAGAAAGTGGAGTTCAAAGTGCGGTTTCTTCTGGCAGTCAGTGTGTTAAATACTGATCCTCATTTTGTGTTTTTGCACTAGTACGAACTTTTCTCAATTTTCGCTAACACTTTCAGTTTCCAAAAGCCGATTCAGCTTAAGTTATTTTGCTGCGCCATCATAGTCATTGTTAAAAAACATTCAATTCGTGGCAATTGTTTTAATATCCATCTTACATTAAACGGGTAGTTTTCAACGTCATAGACAAAATTTGCATATTCTCAAATGTGTAAACGTTATATTTCTTTTTAACCTCTTCTGTTTCATTTTTTTAAGTTATCGGTGATATGGTTATTTCATATCGAACTCACAATATCCCTTAATTGGTGTATTTATTTGCAATACATTTTCATTTACAAAACTGATTTTGTTTTTGATTTTAATACATCTTTGGATGTATTCATTTTGTCATGGAAAGTTTGGCTTAATCCGAGCTAATGACCATTAACTCAAATTGTATTTGACATATCAGTTAATTAGTTATGTTTCTGTAACTGCTTTTCTCTCTCTCTCTCTCTGTCATAGTTTATTATTATTATTATTATTATTGTTATTATTCACAGTTTGAGATTCCGATATCTTCTCGCCGCAGAAATACAACATATCACACCCTGAAGGATTTTCCTTAGATCTTAAGCTGGTTGAGATGCGGAGAAAAGAAAAGAAAAGAAATGAAATGAAAAGTTTGTGTAATCTATTGTTGAAGTCACTTTGTGACTGTTAAAATCAAAAATTAAAGCTTTTATCTTTCATATCGAATGACTTAGTAAAATACATTATTTTATTTATAATGTTTTTAATAGAGATTTTAGTATCTTGTTTATGTGGGGAAATCCTGTTATTGATTATGTATATGAAAAGTTGTAATACTGATATGTTTTGTGTATTGGTGCTTGATGTATTTCTAACACAAATTCAGCACTGGTTTACACATTGGAATCAAAACTTCTACCCAGAGCCTATTCCGACAATTATTCTGACATATCGAAGGTGGATTTACCAAGCAAATGTGACATTCGTTAGCTCTTTTCATTAAAAGAGCTATTAAATCACTGATTTATTCAATAAAACAGCAAATTTTTATACATAAGCTGGCATTGTAAAGAAATCTAAAATATCATTCATTGGATTGCAGCTTATAAAAAGGTAAATATTTTTTCGAATCTAGATTATGAGTTCTTTTGATTTATTGATAATTTTTCTGCAAGAATTAAACATTCTCGTTGTTTCTGTAAAAAAATGTCATCATACATATATTTTCAGCTGCTTCCAGCGACCTGATGGCCAATTGGTTAGCACTCTGGCCTTTGGTACCACACGCTTCAGGTTAGAGTCCTGGCAATGACATGGATCTTTGTTAGTGGTTCGGAGTTCACTTTAAACTGTAGGTCCCGGCCTAATTAGCCTAAAGTGTGCACAAAATGACCGTAGAGCAACAAACCAAACCAGCTGCTTGCGTAGTTTTAAAACAGCGTCCATTGAATTTCAATCTTTAAGTAAAAAAAAAATTGTAAATTTCTTGCAAAATACTAAAATATAATATTCTCTCATATGAATGAGATGATCAATTTCAAAGATAAAATTTAATGGAGTTTTTAAAATTTTAATTGAATAATGTGCATTTTTTCCTTTTCTTTCCTTCAGTCAAGTTACGTTTTCTTTAACTTTTCTTCCTTGCCTTTTAATTTATTGATGCATAATACAATGCGGAAATGTCGTGAACAAATCACATCCGTGTTCCTTTTTTACGTTTCCAATCCTGTACTTGCAAATACTTGATTTCGTACGAATCTATTGCACCTTATTGAATTTTTAATCACCAACACAGTATAGTAAATTACAGAAAATCGGATCGTAAACATTTAGCTCATAAATTCAGGGTGAACCGCGTGAAATGCGTTGCTTACCCTGAATATTTATGAACATAAAGAAAACAAAATTGAAACACGCTCCGTTCCTTCCCTTAAGCATCCTGACCTCGAGTATTGGCAAACGAAGCACATGTTCCAAAAAGCTTTGAATTATCAATCACTCTCAAGTAGCAATAGAGGTGAGGAAAGCAGTAAGTAATTAGTGCTTGTTTTATAGCATTGCATTTAATTTTGTTAGGATGATAGTTGTCATTGTTTACATTCAAGAGATATCATTTGTTTTTTAATCATGTAGTTGTTTTTTCTTTCAAGTCCAGTGGAATTTTTTTTCTATTTTTTTCTTTAAATAATGCTGATGTGTTAAAGATAACTTTGAAATTTCTCTTTTTTAGTAAAAACTGTCGTACATGCAAGCATTCTTTTCAATTTCCCTTCCAGTGGTCTTTTAATTATAGATATCAATATAAATATTTGCAAATAATGTTAATTGTAAAGTAGAAATAGTAAAATATTTTATTTTTATAGTGTTTTCACAATGTCATTTTTTTTTCTCATAATGTTTTGGGGGTTTTCCAATCGAATCTAGATTAGTATTAGTTCTACTAAATTAATTGATACTTTCTTTTTAAGAAGATAATTTTTTTGCAGGGATTGATAATTTCTTTGCATAATTCTTGCTGTTTATGTAAAAAAAATTTCATGATATATATATATATATAAAAATTATTTATTTATTTTTATTTTTTATTATTTTTGTTTGTTTTTATGTATTTTTATTTTTATTTTTTATTTTTTACTTAATGATTGAAATTCATTAGATGGTCTTTTAAAACCAAAGAAGCAGCTGGAAGATATATATATATATATATATATATATATATAAAGTAAAAAATAAAAATAAAAATAAAAAATACATATAAACAAGCAAAAATAATAAAAAATAAAAATAAATAAATAATTTTGTAGATTTCTCAAAATACTAAAATAGAATAGTCTGTTATGTGATTGAGATGATCTTTTTGCATTTTTAAAACCTAATTTGGTTTTAAAAATGCAAATCTTTAAAACCAAATTTGG
Source organism: Caerostris darwini (assembly GCA_021605075.1). Lineage (NCBI taxonomy): Eukaryota > Metazoa > Arthropoda > Arachnida > Araneae > Araneidae > Caerostris > Caerostris darwini. The sequence goes on from BPLQ01005020.1 coordinate 280,067, forward strand.
CTTAATCAAACTTAAATTAAATCAAAAGTAAATCGAATTAAACCAAAATTGGTTTTAAAAATGCAAAATGTAATGTTTTCTTTACAATGCATGATTTCATTTTCTTAGATTTTTTAAGTTAATATATTCAATAAATTTGTTTAAATATTCTTTTTTCTTCAAAATTACTATCGCAAGTGATAAATTATATTTAAAAGTTTTCAAAAAGTAGAGTTCTTCTAGTTGAAGCTCAATTCTGAGCTTAGAAAATAACATACTTCAGCACACACTCGATGTCCAAGACAAAAACTATCGATAAAAAACTGTCATCAACCATTTTTAACACAAGATGTATGATATATGATATAGATCATATTGAGTTTTTAAGAATGTGCTTCAAATTTTCGTTTAGATGATACTGCTGCCATATGCATTATTTTGATCGACTTAGTTGTGTAAGAATGCTATTCTGGGCACAGCAGAAAGTATAGTGATGCTACTGATTTAATATCATGTAATAAAAAAGAAAATTAAAGCAGTAATTCAAGTGGGATTTTCAGAAAGTTAATAATGAGTAATTAATTCTTGTCATAAATTATTACTTAAAACTGGCATTGTTATAAAATAAGGCAATTCGCGATGCATTCATTTATATTCCTAGTATATCTAATAGCTTTGCAAAACCTTTTCATAACAAAATGTTAAATACATACACAATTTAATTGCCAGAAATTGATTTTCTTATATTGAGGAAACATCATCGATAGCATGGTCTTCCCACATTCAATGGAAGATTGGCGTCGACAAATTGGCGTAGTTTATACGACATTCCGATGATGCTAGCACACACATGGTGAAGTTCCAATAGTGTGTTTGTATAAATGCTCGTATAATTTCTATAAATATTATATGGACAGATTTACACGATGATTTTTTTTTCTTATCGTTAGTTTTTGTCCAGGAAATCTTGTAAAGTCAAATACTTCAGCAAATTGTGCCCTATTATACATCGATATATGAGGATAATAATATTATTAATGAATATTGTTTTGAAATAAGTCCAAAAATGTATTTCAACTATATATATAATATTATATAGTATATAACTTTCACATATATAGAATTTAAAAGTAAGATTTTCATTTACAATATCTTTTTCTTTTTAATCTTCAGGAACATTTGACTATCTAGAATTAAGGAATTAAGGAAATGTTTGATCAATTTTAATTTCTCATTGAAGAGAACTGGTACTTCTTTTTATTCAATACTATTCAACTTTATTATTAAAGAAAAATTTATTTCAATAAAATCATCAATCGATAAATATAATCAATAATACTACTAATACAATGAATAAGGCTCAATCGATAAATAATCGATAATCGTTTTTCGTGATCATTAAATAATTGTATATTTTTAAGTAAAATTGTAAAACTGTTTTTCTCAAGAAAATAATTTTTTGTTTGTCACATAAAATGTTTTTATTTATTTTATTTTTTCCGAATGTCATGCTCCTTGACCTGTGGTAATTCAAACTCACTATATATCAAGTATCGTTCCGTTACTTAGAATGTAAATACATGTTTCCTTTCGCACTTCCTTGTATATGTATTGTTTACGAATAATAAAACTGAAGAATTTCATAAGAATTTCACTGAATCATAAATAAATTTCTACGGAAGATAATGCATTTTGCTGAGGGATTTAGCTTTTCAAGTTTTTGTGGATATTTAAGCTATGCCGGCAGAACATTTCTAATTTTTCTGTTTCTTTGATCTTTTTATGAAGTTGATAAATGCTTCGATTTTAAAAATTTAGTTGACGTTTGTTTTCCACAAGTGTTTTTAAATTCCCATGGATGAAAAGCCCAAATTTATTTGGTAGTCATTATCGCAAATGAGCCAGATTAACTGCATAACTTTTAATACTCCTTTCGTACCAAAGCAATAGGAAATTATGTTTGCAATGATATTTTTTTGGCGAAATACATAGGCCTTTTATGTGAATAAACAATTATATACCCTATGAAAAATTCATTATCCATTTTATTGCCTATTTCTTTTATTTCCAGCTATTGTTGTCTTGTAAAAAGGACAGATTTTCTTGTGAATTAGCTAAATTTATCTATATTCAGAAGTTAGATCTCCTCAAAATGGAATCATTCATTTATTCCTGCATAGTCAACCACCATAATAATGATTTCTGATGCTGAACTCTCATTTAAAAACAATAGCTTAAATTACAATTAACATCAGAAGATTGTCAGCGTAATAATTACGAACAATAACAGATAAAGAAAAAATATATTGAATCCGTCTTTTAAACAAATCTGGTCTAACGTCTGGTTAAACATTGATGATACTTCAATAATATAGTTTAATGTCAATATACACACACCTTATTGTATTCGCAGTAAATATTTTTTATCAGGTACTAAGACAACTTTAAAATTCTACTTAAATGCTTCTGAAAATGATTTGACTTCTATAAAAAAATATCCTAACTCCAGGCTAGTTGTTCCTATTCAGATAATGCAGTTTGTGTCTCGCCTCCCCAATCAAAGGTGCAAAATCCAAAGACCAATCGTTTGGTATTTAATGAGGAGGGCGAGACTTCCCACACCCCAGCGAGTTACTCACATATATTACTGATTTCCAAATGATGCGCGAGAATGGAACTGTCACCGCAAGAGGTGGAATGTTGCAAGGGTGTGGCTGCAAATGAAGGTGCTTGCCAGTCAACGCGTGGCCCGATACGTGATACCTTGGTCACGTGACTAATCGACTGTTGATCGGTCGTTTATGTTTTACACTCCCGAAGATACGTCTCTTATAGATGGCATTGTAAACAAATGGTGGCTTGGATAATACCTTTGAGGTGGACGTCTCATCATTTAGGTGCGCGAGGAGTCATCAACTTTCGCGCTGTCTGGGGTGTCAAATTCGTGGTAGATGAAGCCCAGCTCATCCCAACGGAGCCCTCTCATATTCCGCATCTTTATTATTAGATTGAATCTAAGAAAGTATAGATGGGTGCGGTTTCGTCGAAAATAACAGAATACAGACATACACATGGCTATTATGTCTTTGCGTATGCTACTATTTCTTAATGCGGAGATCGGCATGACTTTGATCCCTCAAACGTTACCACAATGTTTTTCAAGCCTATTTAAGTCAAATCCATTATTCTTACCCTCCCGAAGAGGTGAAAAGGTCATAAACCCCCAGTTGTAGAAACTTTTCTCTACATTTATCATGCAGCATCACGTAGTCATTGCATAGGGTACTGACGGGAATTTTCTTAAAGACCATCCGGTGATTATGCGATGAGTTTTGAATGATTTCGGACTATGAATACATAAGTTATGATGGTAAGTTACGATTTGCTCAAGGCTCTTTGTAAAGGTTTCCCAGGAACTAGATCTTAAACCGGTGGAAATTACTTTAATCGCTAACGCTTCGTGTTAATTTCATGGCTAAAGCCTTTTCAGAACCACAGTGAAATTCTTTGCATTAAATTTTTTTTTAAAGATAAAAATGGTTTTTTGGTTTATAGTAAAAGTTAAAAGTTAATTAGACAACTATTTCATTATGTTTGACTGTATCCGGTAAAAGAAGAAAAAAATAGTGGGCTATCTCTGAATTTATACCAAGACATATTTGTGTAATATTTTATTTCATTTAAATAATTAAACATTGTCTAAAATTTATTTCATAGAAGTCCCCTATTCTATAAGCATTATACCACTAGAGCATGCTATTCAAATTTTTAAATTATGTGGAAAATAGTTTTTTCACTAATAAAGTAAAGTAAATTCTCCCATTCCCCAAAATAAAAACTCCAATAGAAGATATATTTGTCATACTTGCATCATCATTTGAAAGTTTTTATTTAAAAGTTTGATTATACATCATTACACATAATGGTGTTTGAATATACATCATTATTTTAAAGTTGAGATTTCTTCTACTATTTTACAGTTTCCAATTACTTAAAGACTAACGCTGAAATGGAAAAAGAAAAAAAACCAAAAGCCTTTCAAGTTATTAAAACTTTGATAAAATTAAATAAAAATTTCAAGCTAAACTTTTGATTAGAACAATTATTTTTTGAGACAAATATACTTAAAAACAGTAATCCATCGTACGTGTTTATTAATGATTGAAACTAATAAAATAATCAAAAAATAACAAATCGATAAAAAAAAACACGCTAACTGATCTACGACGTTTATTTTGATTTACTAATTTAACAGTAAATTCAATTCAACAACACAATTTGGGAATCAGTTTATTCAAAATTAATATTGATATGCACTTTAAAAAAACAAACTGTAAATTCAACCGGAAGCTCAAAAAACATATTCAATGACGATAATCAATCACTCTGTACGACTAATTAATCAGAGGCAACTAATAGTTTGCAAACTTCCTCGCTTGTAGCATTGAAGTCAACTTGAGTATCGAAGACAGAATGATAGTGTGACTAACAAGGTTAGCAAGCTCTTGGCACAGCTTAACGAATTAGTGTACGTAGTACATCCATCTTCTTCGGCCTCGGAACTGACTTTCTGTTACCTGTTGCAGACTGGAAACAATAGCAAGTGGTCGCGCGTTGAAAGCGGCTACTCATTTGATAAAACTTCACCCCTCAGACTTCTGCCATAGCTATCCATCACACAGCATGACCTACGATCCCACCAACAAAAACTGGGTCCGAAAAGGTCTTGGATTTAGCTTATGCCCACCGGGTAACTTATTAACGAGAATCTCTTACTGGATTCTCTGTATAATAAGTAGGTTTCGAAAAAGTTATTTTTTCCAGTTGTTCTTTCAAGGAATTTTTTTTCGTTGTATCTTATTTTTATATATTCCCTAGTTGCACAGCGCATGTCGAGAGACAAAGGAAAAAAAAAATTTTATAATAGCATTTTGGAATTAAAGATGTGATTAAGGGATATATTTTCAACTAATAAATTACAATTATTCATGATGATGACTCATTAATGATGTACATTAATTTTCTATTGTTAATGGAATTTTCTATTGATAATAATTTTCTAATGATAAATAGAATTGATTTTTATGTATGATTGATGTTGTTAATGTAATAAATAGTTAAAAGAATAATTATCTATAACGTCTATATTAAATAAACAAACTAATCCTTGTTTCTTACTACTTAAGTCCACATTAAAATGGGAGTGATCATAACATTTAATTAAACCAACATTTATTATATCTATAAATATATTGAAGCTTTCTGGTTTGGTTTAGTTTGCCTCCCTGCTGTCATTTTTTGTACACTTTGGGCTAATTAGATAGTGACCTACAGTTTAACGGGGATTCCGAACCACAAATAAAAATACATGCTACCGCAGAATACAATAAAGCTTTCTGATAATTTGGTTGCAAATTCTTAAATATAAAATAAATCTATAATAAATCTAATATAATTGTTATAAAAAAAAACTTTTCTTTTTATAAACAAAAAATTTTAATTCCAAAAACCAAAGTTCAGAATTTACTACTTAGCTTTACTTCTAGGAATTTTTTTTTTTTAATTAATATTACTAAACAATTCTTCAATAGTGTTCTCAAATCTAATTGCAACTCACGAATTGTAATAATGTAACAATATATCGCCCGTATGGCATATAATAGATTAAAGTGAAGAAAAATTTTCTAATCAATCTAATTTCCATTCACGATTTTTTAATTTTTTTTTCAGAATTACTAAAATTGTTTTTATTGATAAAGACTTACAAAATTTCTAATTTAAAACTATTTTTGTATTATATTATCAGACAAAGATTATGTTATAAGACAAATAAGCATCTCAAAATATATACGATATACATTAGCATTTAATAAACTGCACTCACTCCCAAAATTGAATACATCTCATACTTTTTTTTCTTTGTACCATACAATCAATATTCTAGTAATAGATATATATTATTAGAGAAAATATTTAAGTAATCATCAAAAAAAAATGCATAAGTAATCATCAGAGAAAATGCATAAAATGCATTATCTAACAAAACAAAAGCTAAAATTGACTATTTTGGGAATACTCCAATGTTTTGAACATCCTATAGAAAAATTAATGGAACACAGTAGTCACAAATTGAGTATAAATTTCTCAAATGTTACGAAATTCTCATCACTTTTTGTATTAAAATTTTCTTCTACTGTAATTTTTTTTTCATTTTTTCGTTTTTGTTTGGCTATTAAGTGATCAGTAAAAGGCAAATTTCTTTCCAGATTGGAGTTATGCTTATACTAGTGGATAGTACGATGCCGATCAATTTATTACTCAACATTTCACAAAGAGAACGTAAAAAAATTCTGGGTAGTATTAGGAAGAGGAATATCTTCCACTCTAATATTAAAAAAAATGCAGAGTTAACTTTCTGATACTTACATTATCGCTGTCTTCAGAAATGGAATGAATAATCTGAATCTGAATTTGTTAGACGAGTGCTTAGAAAAGCAAGATTTCATGGTCATAATCTATGTCTTGAGATTCTAATTTCTAAATGCTCTTATTCTAAAAATTTCTAATTTCTAAATAAATCTTCTTTTCTAAAAAATATATTTCGAATTTCCAATAATTCTACAATTCTGTTCTTTTCATAGAGGAAAGAAAATTTAAATTTTTCAGGAGTGATGGACAGTATAATGTTTAGACAGAAATTGAAAAAAAAGGGATATTTTAAAAGCATCACTAAAACAGTTAAGTATGACGATACATCAGTCTTCATTTGATGTTGTAAAGTAACTGTAGGTATAAGAAATATTTTATTTTTATCGATGGCTCTATAGACAAAATAATGTCTCACAACAATTTAAAAAATAACGTGAAAAAAATTCAGTGAACCAGGAACAAAGTCTAGCTTCCTCATTCAACAGGATAATGATAAATTCAAGTCATATATACAAGATCGTCTAACCAAATTGAATGTATGACTGCTGCCATCAGCTAAATTCTTCATTTCTACCTATGGACTTTAATGTGATTTCATTTCATTGGTACAATTGAAGAATACGAGTTAAAAAGAAAAAATCATCAGAAAACAAAGACCAAATCAAATCACATTAACAGCTTTATAAATATGATTTACATTTCCGATAAGTAACCATCTGTTCAATAATATTTAGAGATTTTATAAGCAAAGTAGAGGGAATAATATTTCTAATTCTAATCTACGGCATGGCATTAACACTAAGATTGTTACATTTAATATTAGATCAAGTTGAAAAAAGTAATTGGCAAATTATATGTAATTACTTTAAATTTTACTGAAGCCACAATAAAGATATTTATGAATATTTACTTTGTGATACTTTATTAAAATCTTAAAGCTATAACAATAATATTTTTATGATATTTCTTCGGATCCCTTTCTTTTGTTTAAGATTTTAAAAAGTACATCCTAAATACTACATACATACAAAATCCTATATACATCCTAAATTCTACATACATACAAAATCCTACATACATCCTAAATCCTACATACATACAAAATCTTCATCTTGTTTAACTAAATAAGCACAGTTAAAATAACAACAATGCGCAAAATTTCTGTACAATCAATGATTTGGAAGTACATAAATCCTTTTCTGTTTGTCAAAATGTCAATGAAAATGTGTACTATTAAACACAGAAAGCAATGATTAATAAATCTTAATTCGGTACTTTATCTAGATCCCTAAGTGGTCCTTTTGCAATTAAGACGAGAATTACGATGTCTGAAGCTGCTCGTGATTCCAATGCCAGCCTCAAACCATGTTGTTTGCTGTAGAAGACATATGATTGATTTGTGAGAAGTGAAAGGTATGGATGCTACAAAGTCCAAGAGGTGAAAAATCATGATGTAACAGGATTAGAGTTTCGTTGTTCACCCACCCCATTTCCCGCAGGCAAAAGAACAAGGGAACACTGAATTAGCCCTGCTCCTGTCTGAGGCACCAGAGCTGGTGGTAATTATTGCTGAGCCACCTAATAAATCAAACTGTCCCTTTCATGATGAAATGAAATCCTTCGCCCGTGTGGCATATAAGACTAATCACAATCTGTCCCGTGGAGTTAATTTATGAATGCAAGCTGGGAAAATAGCACTTTTATAGATCTTATTAATTATATATCGACGGCTGAACCATTAATGGATGTCAGGATCCGGATAGAAGTATCTCTATCATGATGTGCTTTCCACTGAATGGTTTTGTCAGTTCTTTAATGGCATTTGTGCGCTTGTTCGTCAGTAAAGTAATTGTTCCATAGGTCACAAATTTTTGGGATGCTTTGAAGAAGGAAACTAAATTGCGGATGAAAATGTTTAAGCTGTTCTTTCAACTTCAATAAATATTTGCTATATAACTACTGAAGTTTTATTTTTTTTATGCTGTTTTACAACTTGAAAGATAAAAATATTACTTAATAAAATATTTAAGTAATATTTTTGTCTTTCAGTAATATAACTTTTTTATTGAAAAAAAATTTAAATAAATAAAAAATTACTTTTCTTTTTTCTAGGATATTCGCACAAGCGGAAAAGAAATGTTTCTTTTTAATTACTACTAGATTCGGTCCTGCGCTGCTCAGCTTCAGGGAATGATATATATTTTGTATTTAATAAATTTAATTAATACAAATATCAGTCGTTAATTAGTATAAATATTATTATCGCTTACCCAGCAAAAAAAACAGAAATATTATAGGGTCATAGCTAAAATTATATGGATAAAAATAATAAAATTTTGGAATTTTTTTTCATACAGTACAATTTTGTAAATTAGCATTAACTCTTTATTCATGAATTCACATCGATAGCTTTATAAATATGATTTATATTTCAGATAAGTAACACAACAAAATGTTATTTCCGGTAAGCAATGCAACTCATCACAATCTGTTCAGCATTATTTTGAGGTTATATTAATAAAAAATAGGGTTAGTTAAAATTATATAGAAAAGAAATTCAGAGAAACATTTTAGGAAACTATGCTCAACCATAATGATATTAAATTCATAATTTCTTCATTCGAAACGATAAAAAGCTTAATATAATACTTTAGTAAATGACACTTTTGGTACATTAATGAATACAGGATGTGGAAGAAATCTGTCATTTCCTTTTATTATGAGGTACTTGCTTCCTATGGTCGATTTCTATGATTTGGTTCCTCTTGTACGAGCTTATATTTTAGAAAAAGCTTTTAAAGAACCAATGAAATTGCCCATAATTTAAAAAAAATTCTTTTTGCAGCTACTTTTAGTTGTACTTTTAATGGCATTAATTTTCTTCGTAAGAATAGAATGTCTTTGTTTAGTTAGATTTGGATCATCAATTTTGAGATACATATTTATCAATGCCGTTTTGTTATTTTTATAGTATTTGATAATATAAAAATTACATGTGCCCTCAAAACTTTAAAAAATAAAGGGAAAAGATTTCTATTATTGAACTAAAATAATGAAGTAAATTTAAATTTGATATTACATTTAACACCATTTTCATCTAAATACTTTAATAATTTAGAAAAATATCATAAAAATCACAAATCATTCTTTTATATTTTTAGAAATGAAACAGGACACATTTTCTTTGCACTTCAATGGATTAATATTGCTTGTCAACAGCACCAATTCCTGAAATGTATGTTTGACACTAAAGTCAATTTGTAACGACGTTAAATATCAGTCATCAACGCCTCCTTTCTTCAAAAAGATCTATTGACAGACATTAAGAGAAGATAAAAGTGATAAAAACATTCATCCAACATTTTTTATTACTCAGTTGAACAATATAAGCTTTTAGCTGACTTTCAATAAATCTATATGTTCACAAAATAAAATCAAAGTGAATAAAAAATAAACTGTTTTAGTTTTAACGTTTTAAGAAAAGAAAATAACTAGACATAATTGGTTAATAAGCTTACTTAACTGCTGTTGTTTCGGTATTGTAGATCATGCCACTTTACCCGTTCCTGTTGCCGTTATTACCTACTTGTATTGTTGAAAATTTACGTATTACCTATTGGTGTTTTCAAAGTTACAAACATTAAAACAAAATAAAATAAAATGATTATTCTTGAACTTCAAGTATATGCTAATTGTCCAATAAACATAATCATGATATTCAGAACGCACGAATGTTTACCGAAAATATTATCAAAAGGAGATCTAAAATTTATACAATACATTCACTTGTTATAATAATCTCTAAATGTAAAAAATAAACAATTTTTAAATTAATTTCTGAACATACCAACTTTTATTTATATATCGCAGAAAATTGTTGCGTAAAACTGTAAAAATAATACGTAAGGAATGTTTTGAATATCAGTTTCAACAAATTATCTTATATTGCTGAAATCATATTTATCAAATTTTTGTCATTTAGTAAGATGTGATATTAAGATTTTAAATGTATGATACCTTTAAAAATTAAAAATTCAATCGATGGTTAAATTAGAATTAACCAGTGTGTTTTATGAATCATCACTTTTTAATGAAAAATTTAATTCTTAAGCAAGAGTAATGAAATAAATCAACTTTTTTAAAAAATTATCCATCTCAAAAACATCGATGTTTAGCACCCATTCTCCAAATTCTTCAGATGCCTTTTAGACAGTTGAGAAATCTGCAGTTAAAAGAGACATCTGAGAAACCTTCGACAAAATCAATGCCGTGAAAGCAGACCAATAACTGTTTTCAATTCTGCCGACAAATCCGACGTCAAAGGAGGCACAACCAAAAAGCAGAAGGGCTAATAAAAATTGGCAGCCACTGGTTTACCAACCCAAACATGACGGCTCCTTTGTTGACATTAACTTCTCAGCCCAGTCAATTACCGAATTTCACCTGTCATGTGTCGATCAATGGAAACATTGGCCGATTAAAACAGAGGATGCTCCAATAACAGTTTTTTCCAATTGGGCCAAAGAGTATAAAATAACTGTGCACATGTCTATAATTAAGATGGATTCCGTCGCTTCCTCGTCTATCACTCAAACTACGGGTAAGGCAAGCCGCAGTATCACTCGAGATCAAAATACAAACCACGAAACATTGCGAAAGAAATGTAAGACATCTTTTAAAGTGTCCAGCAATGTTTTACAAATACAACATGTCAGATTGAGATCAACTTTTAGAGATGTAATTTATAACGATTTATATGTGTGTATATTTGCGGGAAAGGTATTATTAGTTTCGCTCGCTTATAATACTGATATATTTTAGAATCTTCAGGAATTTATTGCAGTTGACATTAATTGCAGAAAGGTAAAATATTTCCGTTTAAACACGAGTTCCTTATTTTCATGTACAAGAACTCCTGCATATGCGTTACAAATTTTTTTTAATTCAAGTTATATCTATCCATGTTTCAGTAAGGATTATTATAAACTATATCAGAATATTAACATATTATTTTGTCTCAGAGTATTATATTTATGCATATATATATCAAAGGATTGAACGGCTGGGACTTCACTGAATTAGGTTTTGTTATACAATTAGCGTGTAGTGAATATTGTTGGAGTTTTGTTGTTCAAAATGGTCGTGTTTCTGGTTAATTCATTGTCAATTCTCCTTTTTTTATGTTGATGTGTTGTATATATATATATATAATAACAATCATGGTCAACAAAGTTTATATATACATATACTCTGGTGACCATGATTGTTACTGCACTAAGAAAGAAATCAGTTAGCAAAACCATATTATTTTGCAAATATCCTCATGGAAAGTTCAAATGATTTGAAAGTATAGAACATGCAGATATCAGTATAGAGAACATCCGCCCTTGGCAACAATAACATATCGCTGCACTTAAAGTCGAACAGACTTTGGATAGCTGTTAAGAACTTGTAGTATTTGAGATTTCGATTCTTTGCCAGAATTCTTGTTTTGTAATCGTTGATTTGTGTTGAAGTGCCAATCTCTGTGAACATCGACTAAAATTGTTTACCATTGACCAAAATTATTCAAAATCGTAAACCATTAGACGTTGCTTGTGGCTAGATAGCTTCATGAAGGCCACATAGATATTGCTATACAATTATGACTCGTCAACGAATCGGAAATGCGTTACAGAGACGAGCTCGCGTACCCAATAGCACCCAATTACAGGCACAACTCAAATACTTGGCTGATATAACAATGACCAATACAAAATTCTAATGATAATTCCTTTCAGTGATTCACACTCAGACAAAAATATCATGGCATTGTTAGCAAAAATGAGATTTGTTAGAAAAACTGAAATCTCTCCATTTATTTATTCACATGAATCATTGAACGCATTTTTGTAGCCGAAGATGCCGCGTTATATAAATTAAGAAAGAAATCAGTTAGCAAAACCATATTATTTTGCAAATATCCTCATGGAAAGTTCAAATGATTTGAAAGTATAGAACATGCAGATATCAGTATAGAGAACATCCGCCCTTGGCAACAATAACATATCGCTGCACTTAAAGTCGAACAGACTTTGGATAGCTGTTAAGAACTTGTAGTATTTGAGATTTCGATTCTTTGCCAGAATTCTTGTTTTGTAATCGTTGATTTGTGTTGAAGTGCCAATCTCTGTGAACATCGACTAAAATTGTTTACCATTGACCAAAATTATTCAAAATCGTAAACCATTAGACGTTGCTTGTGGCTAGATAGCTTCATGAAGGCCACATAGATATTGCTATACAATTATGACTCGTCAACGAATCGGAAATGCGTTACAGAGACGAGCTCGCGTACCCAATAGCACCCAATTACAGGCACAACTCAAATACTTGGCTGATATAACAATGACCAATACAACATTCTAATGATAATTCCTTTCAGTGATTCACACTCAGACAAAAATATCATGGCATTGTTAGCAAAAATGAGATTTGTTAGAAAAACTGAAATCTCTCCATTTATTTATTCACATGAATCATTGAACGCATTTTTGTAGCCGAAGATGCCGCGTTATATAAATTAAGAAAGAAATCAGTTAGCAAAACCATATTATTTTGCAAATATCCTCATGGAAAGTTCAAATGATTTGAAAGTATAGAACATGCAGATATCAGTATAGAGAACATCCGCCCTTGGCAACAATAACATATCGCTGCACTTAAAGTCGAACAGACTTTGGATAGCTGTTAAGAACTTGTAGTATTTGAGATTTCGATTCTTTGCCAGAATTCTTGTTTTGTAATCGTTGATTTGTGTTGAAGTGCCAATCTCTGTGAACATCGACTAAAATTGTTTACCATTGACCAAAATTATTCAAAATCGTAAACCATTAGACGTTGCTTGTGGCTAGATAGCTTCATGAAGGCCACATAGATATTGCTATACAATTATGACTCGTCAACGAATCGGAAATGCGTTACAGAGACGAGCTCGCGTACCCAATAGCACCCAATTACAGGCGCAACTCAAATACTTGGCTGATATAACAATGACCAATACAACATTCTAATGATAATTCCTTTCAGTGATTCACACTCAGACAAAAATATCATGACATTGTTAGCAAAAATGAGATTTGTTAGAAAAACTGAAATCTCTCCATTTATTTATTCACATGAATCATTGAACGCATTTTTGTAGCCGAAGATGCCGCGTTATATAAATTAGACAAAGCAGTAGTTACCTTGCAAAAAAAATACTGCAAACGTTATTGTATGGTACGTACAAATTCTTGGTGCTGTAATTTGAATCCTGAGATAAAATCAGTTCTGGGATTGTATGGTCCCTAATGTCCTAATCGGTATCTTCCTGGATCATCAATTTCAAATTCATATGGCAGTAGTTTAATTTCAATTGGAATGAACGCTAATTTTGAAGCATGGTAATCCGCAGTGTTCATACGTTACGATTCTTAATTAAATTCTGGCACATGATGGTATTAATTTATTCTTCCTACACGGGCATTGATTTTCACTTTGCAAGCAATATTTATTTAGGATTTGTTCTTTTCACGATCATAAATGTATAAGTTAAAAACTATCTGTATTTCAATCAATTACTTATAAAGTGGTACCTCGGTTAACGATGGTAATATATTCCGTGATTATCCAAGTCTCAATTCCCCATAAATTGTTATTGAAAATCGATCAATTTTTTCCGGCTTTTCCAAACAAGCATATTACATAATACAGATAAAACTCATTTTAAGTGTCATAAAAATTCAATAAATATGTTTATAATTTCTACAAAAGTTATAAATGGGACCTGAATGGCCGAGTGTCTAGCGCTCTGGCGCTCGGTGCCACAGGTTTCGGGTTCGAATCCCGGCGGTGCCATGGATGTTTGTAGTGGTTCGGAATCCACTTTAAGCCGTAGGTCCCGGTCTTCTATGACTGTAAGAGCGTCACGGAGCAAAAGTCAGGCTTCTACCTACGGGTGCTCCATCAAAACAGAAGCTGCTTCCTTCCCCTTCAATCATGAGTCCATATGGGCTTGTGGGCTTGGCCAGCCAAGTGGGATTAGAAACAACAACAACAAAACAAAAGTTATAAATACATTAACAACCACAAATTTTAAAATGCAGTGCATTACAAGATAAAAAACACTAAAACAAAACGTAAACAACTGTCTATGATGATTCAAACATACCTGAACCACAGGTGTTACGACGTTCTATCTACTGCCACTCCATATACTTCTATAAACATGATCCCATATATTTCTATAAACATGACGATTGAAAGAGCAAGCATGCACCAAAATTGGCAACCTCATAAGCTGAGTATGTATACATTTATGGTATCTCCAAGTAGGTTGTTCCTTAAAAAATAAAATTATCAAGACTTATTCAATCGCTCTTTTATAATTGGTGCTGTAATATTTAATATTGGACTCCACAATCTGACGAACATCGTTCTCCCGTGTAATTTTCGATTTTGTATATTATGATACCGTACGTCGATCTTTTGCGTAACTGTAGCTCATTGATTTCACACTCGTTATGTAGTATTGACAGATTTAAATGAATGGATTTGAAATATTATTCTGGATCGTCAAAAAGTAAGTTAGTGAAAAGGGAGAATAAGAAAGAAATCAAAAAGAAAGTTGGATAATAATTCCATTTAGATATTATAGTAAATAATCGTTTATTACTTTTTTTCTTATATTTGTTATTATTGTATCGAATTTTATTGACAAATTTATAAATATTAATGTAAATATAAGCATTTTTTTTATCTTTAAATATAATTTTAATTTTTAAGTACTAACAGGAATAAAACAGATAAAAAATCAAAGCAATATTCGCATTCTTACGTTTCTCATTCTCTATTTTTCATGTTTCCCAGTATGAAAATTTTCATTTCTGCAAGAAACAAATATAAATTTCTGTAAAAGTATCTTCTTTTGTTGTTTTTTGTTAAAAGAATCAATAAAATTTCTCATTGCTGCTGACATAGAATTAAATTTTATATTTTAATACAATTTCTTTTAGATATTTTAATGCACTTTCAAAGGTAAAAAAGATATGTATAGTTTTATAGAACAAAATAAATTTTCTTAATTTCTTGAAGACTTTATATGCATCGTTAACATAATTTACATTGCATTTATTATTAATTTTCTATTAATAAAAAGATAATAATATTAAAATAGTTTCTTTAATTTTAATCTCATATACTGCACAATTTTTTTTGTAATTAAATTGCTTAAAAAAGACAGATTTTTTCTAAGATGGAACACTGTAAAAGCAAGTCTTGTATCATTTTCTTTCCGTTAACATACGTTTACTATTGAGTGGAGATGAAAAAAAGAACAAGCATACAAATCCCAGTCAAATTTCGGCAACCCCGTTTGAAGTCTCCCTTACTGACACACCCTCACACTTACGAGTTGGGATAAAATTCCGGGTATACCAAGTCAAATGCCTCTCTCCTCTTTGATCAGAACTAAAAAGTGGGTGGCAAATCATACATCCTCTACTGACATAATGATACTTAATAGGCTACTTATTGATTCCATTGAAGAAAAAAGCATTCAGAACGATAATGTTACGTTTCAGAGATGATGATTATACTGGAAGCGCAGCCACATTCATTAAATTACAGTTAGACAATTGGCAAATTCTGTTTTAGTTTTAAGATTCATTCACTCAAACAGTAATCCCGCCAGCGGAAAATTTTTTATTGACAAAAGAAAAGCAGATAGGTCAGGATGGTTATAAAGTAACCGTGCCAGTGTTGATAGAGGTCTGCTAATAAAATAATTGTATGCTGTACTGGCACCCTTTGCTGTAAATTACTGCGGTGAGAACTTGGCTTTTTTTAGATGAGCAATTATCTTTCTTTTTTCTTATTTTAGTATGGGTAAGATTATTTCAAGAAGGTAGGCGAAGGGGTATCATAATTTTGTCGACGGACATAGATCTTTCAACAAAGGTTTTGATCTCTACTATCTTGAGCAACCTCGATTGCTCAACAATGAATATTACATGAGTTGTTAAAAAAAAGGGAAGCATGTCCAATCTTCTCACCATTAACAGGCGTAAAGAGGTAATTTGATTTCTTACGGTTTTTCACACCTACTAAAAGTTCTTACCTGTTTGCAACATACAGCACATCAATTTTTTAGTTGATTTTTAAAAAGCTCTTTGACCTCCCGTATCAGAATATCCACCTGAACAGTATACTGCGCAGTTGGTCATGAGTTTCCGGATTCATATTGGACTTAAATGCTCTAGAAAAATTACGCTACATAAGCTTTATAAAATCCTATTCTTTGCAAAACTAATATAATATTCGTAAGCTAGCAAAAGAGGAATTAATGGAATGATTTAATATTTTGTTACTTTTAACAAAATAACATATTATCGCACTGATGAAGCTTATCTTTTTTTTCTAATAGAAGTTTTATTCAACATTTTCAAATAAAGAAAAAAAGGTTTGGTTTTTTTTTTTCAAATTATTATTTTTGCCATTAAAAATTTGCATGATCTATTTAGTTTCAAAAATTCTTAAATTAAGTTCAAAAAGTAAAAATTAGTTAAAATGTAAATTTTCAGATTCAGTGGAATATTCAAATCGAATAATTTATTTATTATTTCTGACATTACAGCTATCAAAACAACTGATTGCCGTTTTGAAAATGTATTTCTCTTATGATGAACATTGATTCAAAAATTATTACGAATACATTCTACCTTTATTGAAAGTAACCACAATTCACCGAAAATAAATTAGTGGTGCCCACTTTTGTAGTATTTCATTGAAAGTTTCCTTATGTACCACAATTATAACTTGAAGTTTTAAACATTTGAATGAAAAATGTGCGCATGTGTAATGTAGTGTGGGTAAAATTCTTAAACAAGATACTATTTTATTAAAAAATAGCATGCCTTTTATTTTTCATAATTTACAATGTACAAAAGATTATTATCATTATATTAAAAGTACAAAATTAAAACGTAATATTATAGATTAAATAATTTACAGAATCTAATGCCCTCTCTGAATATGAAGACAGGGTTTTTCTTACTCATTTGGATGTTGTATTCATTCATTTTCCATTATATTTATTTGATTTTTGATTACAAATTACTGATGGTAGTTTGTTTATTAAGTTTCAGTCAAATGCCTCTTATTAGGAAGGTATGGTCAGTTTTTAACGATAAACAACAACAAAAGTCTTAAGATCTCCTACAAATCTTAAAAATCTGTGAAGGAATCCTATGAAAATCTCTCAGAATAAGGGCAACTAAAACGTCTTAACTGTAAAGGAATAATTTAATGATACGGATCAGATCTCAGAATCTCAAATCCACATTCTGTGAGCACATTCTTAAGATCCTCCATAAGATAATTGAAGTAATTCCTGCACCTTTGTAAGAAGAATAAAAAAAATTCAAATAAAAGCTAGTCTGTAACAGCAGGGAGTTGCCTTTGTCCCTTCCGGCTGTGTTTAAGTTAACTTTTGAAGTTTTTAAGAGTCCTTGGGAAATTACCATGCCTTGACATCCATTATATTTTATTTAAATAAACTCTTTGAAAAGTTTTAAATTATTTTCTTCGTACTTTAAAATAACTTCCTCATGTTTTCTTAGAAAAGCATTTTTTTAAGCATCAAAATCATCATCAAAGAATAGCATTATCAGACGTAAATAATATCGAAGATATTTTATGATTTTTTAATGATTGTTCATTGTGACAAAAAGAAAGAGAAAGTTATTTATAAGTAAAGTACTTGATTTTTCTTTCAGAATTTATAACTTAGAATGTTATAGGTTATACTTTTGTACTAAAATGTATGGAAACATGTTTCTGGGATAACATGACAAACATGTTTCTGGGTTACGCAAACATTCATTAACAAAATATTTCCCATAATATTTTTAATACTCTAATTTCAACTAGTAATATTTATAAAGATATACTTTATTTGAATAATTTACAACTTTAATGTAACATTTTTTTCATTAGCTAGATAAATTATTTAAAATATTATTTTAAAATTTTTCAATTTTTATAAATATAGATACCCGTGCTAGCACTGTTATGTATATCCCTAAACATGTAATTTATGTATTTTTATAAAAAAATCGTAAAAACCTTTATTTTTTATCGTTAATTATATGAAATATACATTTTATTTTGTTATGGGTATTATTATTCAAAGATATAATTATAATTAAATAAAACTGCGAAAGTCTAGAGCAAGCTTTATTAGTTAAAATTTAGCCAAAGCTCCTTATTTTTTTAACTCCTACATAACAATAGACTTTTGAAAGATATTAAATAATATTTCCTTGTTCTTGTTATCAGGAAAAATATTGCATGAGTAGATACTGACATTTTTCTAGATTTCAACATGTATTTTAAAAAATAACTTTTTTATAAATAGAATAATTATTAATTAAGTTATATTGTTTATAAATCTGATCTATTTTTTTTTCTTTTTATTAAAAAGAAGAAAAAAATACTGATAAAGTTATATTTCGGCATTCAAATTATAGCTTAACTTTCAATAAAAACTAAATTATCCCATTAAAGATCTAGAAACGTAATAATTATAAGTTAAATTTTTTATTGATAAATTCTTGAGTATTTTACGTAATAAACGTTATGAAATTCTTTTAAGTGGCGGTAAATTTATCATCCACTTATAGTCGCCAAACATAAGTAACAAAAACTTCAACCTTCAGAACATAAAAATTTCAAATATTAAACGGCATGCAGAAATATTATATACAATTCTAGTTCTGCAACACTACTAATCAATTCAAAAGTGATTTACAGTCATGTTAAGAATTTCTGATCTCATGATTAAGGATATTGAAGGTCACCTATGTTACTGTTTGAATAACTAAAAATTCAAATAAATATCAATGTCACCCGCCTTAATTTATTATCAATCTAAAACAATAAAAATATCACCCAGCTAATCGTAAGGCCTGCATAAAGTTATGAGAAAGTTTAATCAAGGGTTATGTCGTAATGCAATAGGAAAATGTATTGGAATATTGAGTAATTAAAAATAAAAGTGAGATCCCGGCACCTTTGCCGAGACTATCATAAATCATAAATGTCAGAAAGAAGTAGTACTTTATAATTTAAAGTATATATATATATATAGATAGTATATATATATGAAGGAGAAGAACAAACATGGAGGGGATTAGAAATACCGCCATTTTGCATGCCAAAAGCTACTACCGATGTTACACGTAATTGTATAACAAAACCATCATAACATTTGCAGAGCAAAAATTCTTAAAAGAAAATTCACTATCCGAAATGTGCATAAGCTGCAGTAACGATAAAGAAAATCATCTAATAACCATAAAGATCAAATTATTGAACGGTAAAAACTGCATAAAAATATAAATAAATATGCGATGACAGAATGTGAGTAGATGTAGACGAGGAAATCTATAAAACCCGATATAAATTAGTGAACCAATGGAAATAAATTATAACTTCCTGAAGATAGCTTTATCAAGTAATACGTCCGCTCAAGATATTATAAGCCATGTTATTTCTGCTCGCTAGATGAATGGATCCCAGTCAATGATACATCTAGCAATATATTCCAATAAATAGAGCAGACAAAATAACCTTAGATAGGTACATATATAAGTTAACTAACTCCCTGGCAATACAGTCCAAGTTGGACCAATGCCTACTGGCAGATTCCGAAACAGATGTTTTCCTTATACACTATGTGGAAGAAAGTGACGGGATACGACACTATAATGACATAAACCCATATTTATTAAAATTAATAGGAGGTAGGGCCTTCTTTGGCTGCGATCACAGCTGCAACCCTTCTGGCCATGCTTTCCATTAAATTAGTTATAGTGGCAAGAGGAATTTCCTTCCAAATGTTTAACAGGAAGTTCCATGGTTCAGGCTTACTTTTGGGGAGTGGGGTGCAGGCCCTCAACCGACGGTCCAATTCGTCCCTGAGATGTTCAATTGGGTTAAGATCAGGGCTCTGCTCCGGCCACTCCATGCGTTTAACGTTGTTGTTCTCATACCAATCAAGAGTCCTCCTTGCAACATGGCATGTTGCGTTGTCGTCTTGATACCAGCAATCATCCATACCGTACGTTGCCCACAAGGTAGGAAGGACATGATTGTCGAGAATATCACAGTATCTATCGGCATTCATCGCACCATCAACCTTCACCAGTGGGCCAGCCCCATACCAGGAGAAACAGACCCATACCATCAATCCTCCTCCAACAAACTTTACAGTTGGGACGACACACTCGGGCAAAAGGCGTTCTCCTGGTAAATACCATATCCAAACACGTCCAACGGAACGGAAAAGAGTAAATCGTGACTCGTCACTCCAAAGGACGCGTTTCCAGTCATCCAGAGTCCAAGTACGGTGGTCTTTGGCCCATCGAAGGCGCGCTTTCTTGTTGGTTTTCGTAATCAAAGGCTTATGGGCCGCCGAACGTCCAGTGTAACCTAACTTATGGGCCTCGATACGAAGAGTCTTGGTCGAAACGGCCACACCTGGGGCTTGTCTAAACTCATTAGCGATGTTATCCATGGATGTTTGACGGTTACTTCGAATCTCCTTGCCAAGCACCCGCCGGTCCCTGCTGGGGAGAACTGTAGGTCTTCCACTTCGGGGTTTGTTCTGACAGTGTCCCTCAGTCTTGTAGCGACAGACAACACGTGCTACAGTTGATTTTGAGCAGTTACGGAGACGGGATATCTCCCTAATTGACACCTTGGCAAGATACAATCCAATCAACACACCTTTCACGAACTCAGACAACTCTTCCCGTGGCAGCATCTTGACAAAAAGCAACTCTAGTCGACTCCACAGAGTATTCATAGGATATGGCTGATACGTGATACCTATTATTGCGCATGTGTCAGCTGTATTGTCGACTTTTCTACTTTTCGAGGGGTGTCCCGTCACTTTCTTCCAGATAGTGTATATATATATAGATATATATATTTATTTATTTATTTATTTATATTTATATTTATATATATAAAACAGCACACGAACACAACAAATCAAAGAAGAAATGACAAAGAGTGAATTATAAACAAGACCGTTTGTGCATGAGGAAAGCTACTACATAGCAATCGCAATGCAAATCATAGCAATCGCAATGCAAATCATAGCATTCGCAATGCAGAAACCCTGAAATGCGCCACATTCCGAACTCTAAAAAAAAAAAGAAAAAATTTTAAAGATCCATACACACACACACATATAAATATATATATATATATATATATATATATATATATATATATATATATATATATATATATATATATATATATACAGGAGGAATATTTTGTTTTTAAATATTGTTTTCGTCAAATGTTGATTTTCCCGAATACATGAATTCTTTTGAAAAACTGCAATTTATGAGGTATAGGTAAATTAAATTTCTCTATGATCGTTAGTATACGGTATACCTGAAATATAAAGTATATACATTTAATCCCTAAACTGCATCTAATTTGCCATCAGACGTCAAATTCAACAGATTCATCTTGCTGTGGTATGTGCATCAGTGTTATTCTGCATCTGTCACATGCAAAGTGTCATCGTGTGTGAATGAGGTCATGTGGAAAATTTGTGCAACACGCTAAATTGTTTTGCTTTCTGTTACTTCTCTGTAATTATTGGTTATTTTCACTTTTCTAGCACCGGCGATTTTCGTGCTACAGGTACCATTTCAATGATATTTAATGGTTTTTCACTGTGTATATTACATTCCAATAAAAGGCAGGTATTACCATTTGAAATTTTCGAAATCGTGTCTCGGTAAGCGTAACTGTTAGAGTTTAACTGTTGTTTTACACATGATTCTTGAGCACATATCTCAAAATACCTTAATCAATTTCATTCAGTTTCTGTGAATGGTATGATAGCTAGGGAGTCATATATCGAGAAAGTTTTTTATAATCACCCTATATATAAAAGTATCTTTTTTGTACAAAACACTTTATCAATTTATGTAATTTCCCTGTATTATTTCAAATGACTATAAAGTAAGAAATTAAAAAAAACATGGGGTGTGTAGAAATACAGTTTGCCGGATTGCTTGACCCGTCAACCATTACGCCACGAGATTGCTATGATCATTGCGCTTAATCAAAATAAAAATACTTCAATTTTTCAAACTCTAT